>CM034302.1:27262099-27493067 GCA_019925795.1 Dendrobium chrysotoxum | reverse complement strand
TTTAGCACGAGCCGGTGACAGTCCGTTGGAGCAACAAGCAAATGCGAATGAGATCTTTAGGTGCTGCGTCCATGAATGGTCAGAAGATGAGGATGATTGCCTCCAGAATATACATTCTGAGTTAATTAGGGTTAGACTTTATAGAACCAAAAATTTCTTAATGGTGTCGGTTGGAAATCTCTTCAAATTAGGTTCCGCCAAGAGAATGGTCACCTTATCAGCCCTCTTTTCTTACAGGTGCGGTACCATAAGATGAAACGTCATAGAGATGGCGGTCATTCCCTCCAGATATTGACTGCAGGTCATCTTGATATTGAGCATGTCATTTTATATTATCTTTGGCGTTCGAGTTGTGACAAGTTCATTAAGGATTTCTATGAAGATCGGATGAAGGAGATATTACCTAATGGTACGCGAAGACAATTCTTCAACATTGAGGACTGACAAGACATACAATATGAGTTCGAGTTCCATCATAAATGTTGCCCAACACAAACCCAGCTCCAATCACGTCTGCATATGCTGCTTAGAAATTAGTAAATGTATCTTATCTTTGTAATGCTTCTTCTATATTTTCTTAATGTAGTGTTTTTATTTAGTATGAAGGATGTCTACATAAATATATGTGCTTGCTTGTTATTGTCGTAAAATTTAATATTTATGGATTTTGTTCAATTTGCTATCTACATGTTGAGGAATTATATAAGAAGTGGATGTTTTGTTTTATATAAAAAAATGAGGTCAAAATAGTTAAGCGTATTTAAGTGGATGTTTTATCTTTGAAATAATTCTCTTGACATGAACGAGGTCATAGAATATAAGAGATTTTAGTTGCTTGAGACCAACAAATTTATATTCTTATTATTTTTCCTTAATAATTTCTTATTATCATTATTAATTTGATTCAGATATTCTCCATGTATATTAAATAATATATCCTAATATTATTAAATAAATTGTTTTATTTGAATAATATTTCATGAATTTAATTATATGTTATTTAAATTGATCGAAGATTCTACTATCATTTTTGGGAGAAGGTTGCTGAAAATTATTTGATTGTATATGTATATTCCTTGATTAATTATGAAAATATATGTGTGTAGTTAGAGTTAAAAAAATATCATTTCATTAGTATTTTATATAATTCTTTTCCATAGCATATTTTTTTACTTTTACACATCTTAGTTTTTTATATTTAGGAAATTTATTTGTATTTAAATATATTTCTATTTTTTAAAATTTCTATATATCTATATTTAAATTTTTATTTAAACATATTTATTTTTATTTAAACATATCATGGAAGTATATGTGTGTATTTACGAAATTTATTTATATATTTCTAAATTTTTATTTAAATAATATTTAATGAATTTAATTCTTTTCCATAATAAAGGGAGATTTTTTTTTGCAGAATTAGGATATTTATTAAGAAGCTATAAATATGAGATGTTTGGTGAGTTAGTGGTTGAATGAAAAGCTTGTGAAAATTTTACATATTTCTATCTCAAATTCTCTTCAAAGCAAAATAAGTTCTTGAAAAAAATTAAAGGTCTAAGAAAAATTTTTGTTAAGCTTAAGGCTAATAATGATAGCAATGTGATAGTATTAAATATGATTGAGGTTTGTAATGGTTGTAATAAAGTTATTAAGACTTGCAAAGTGAACAGTGAGCCAAAAAAATTTTCAAAAATTTTATTAAGGGATAAAATTTTATTTCTAAAATAGCTAAAGAGATAAGAGATCTAGAGACTTTATTTAAATTACATATTTCAAATGCGAATATAATCAAATTTTAATTGAAGACAAAAGGAAGGAAAAAAATGTTCATTTAAGAAATTATTATATGAGAAAGAATAAATTTGATAGAAGAGTCTAATAAACAAAATAATGAGATATATAATTAATTAGTCCAAAAAATTGATTTGGAGTTGGCTGAAAAGGTTAAAGCTTTAGGTATAGATGATATGTTTATTGCATTTTGGAGGGTTATATGGGATTGTTGTGGTTTAGTTAACTCATTTTTTCAATAAAATTTTAAAAATTAAGATGATGCAAAATGAATTGCAAAGCATCATTCTGTACATAATATATAAGAACAAAGTTATTCAAGATTGTACTAATTAGAAAAGAATTAAATAAGTACAAAACTAGGGAGCAAATATAAAATTTCATATGATTTTTGTTGATATTGAAAGGGCCTATAATTGAGTACTATGAAAATTATTTTGATGCGCATAAAGAAAAAAAGATGTCTCAAAATTGGTTCAGTTATTAAAAAGAGTTATGATGGAGTTTTGAGTAGTATTGGAAGTAGTTTTGGAGTGGTTTGATATTCTAACAATTCAATCACATATTTAGAGCACTTAAATTATTTTTTTAACAATCATTTGATTCTTAGAAAACCTATACAATATAAGTTCTTAAATACTATATTTTCTCCTACTTTCTTATAATTATTTGAATGATATTATCTAACTCTATTTTAATTATATCAGTATTTCAATCACAATGCTAAGGCTGATGCGTTCCTCATAAAGACATATGATAATCTGAGTTTTATACCTAGTAGGCAGAGGAAGAACTTTCTTGATGCAACGGACTGGCAATGTGTACAACTTTGGTTTACACAGAGGTTTGGTTGTTGCCCTAGTCAAACTCAACTCCAAGCACACACTCGCACCACACTACAAAAGCGTTGAAGGATTCTCTCATCCTTAGAACTTCCATGGGTGGACCTAGCAACCTAGTTTGTATCGAGTGACTTATATTTTATCGTGGTATAAAATTTATGTATGTGCTTGGTAGTTTGTGTTGAGTGGCTTATGTATGTGTTTGTATTGTGTGACTTATGTTTTATCAAATGACTTAGTTAAGTTATAAAGTAATTATGAAGTAGTAGTTGATCCATGCATGAACTTCAATTAAAGTTTAAGTTACATAAACCATTTAGTACATCAAATACACACACAATTACTTGCACTGCCACAAACAAATGAAATACTAATTTCTTCGAGCAAGTCTTATTGGGCAAGTGGCTCTGTTGTGACCAACTAAATTACAAGCTCCACAAATCTTGTTGCTCCGTGGTCGTGACTCATCCATTGTATTGTGATACCGATTGGTCCTCAGACAACCTGATCGTCTGTGATAGTTTGGGGGGAGAAGTGGGAACAAACCGATGCTGGGATCATGTTGATGCCATTCATCCTTATTTGGGATATGGTGAAATTTTGTGGAATAACATAACTTGTAGCTACTCATCGTGTAGTATGGAGAAACATAATCTAGATGTGTTTGCCTTAACATTGCTACACAACAAATGACATGTGCACACGGTATGTGAAACGACAAAGGTTTCTGACAACTGCACTTGCATCTCCTCCCATTAACTAAATCGACACGATATGATCTGGAGGACATGTCAAAAACCTGAAATTCGTGCATGTTAAGTCTTATCGGTTCTGGCATTCTTCTTGCCTCCTCCTCAGCCCTTCTAAGTGTTGTTTGTGCACGTGGCGCAAGCAAGTAATTATTCTGCCTCTCCTCAGATGCAATGAAATCCAAGCGTCTCAAGAATAGCGCAACAACATTATAGTATATAGCTGTTATCAAGGCTTGAACTGGCAACCCTCGAGCTCGCTTCAGTACAACATTAAAATACTCTGTTGCATTGGTTGTCATAACACCATATCTAAATCCTTTATCGTGTGTCAAGCACCATCAGCTCACATCTTGATCAACCAACCATTGCTGAAGATCTTGCTTGATTTTTTTTATGTCTTTCATATATCTGTGATGAACTTGTGGGTCATCAGTATTACCAGCTGCATATATTTTTTGGCACAGAAATTCTATGTCACTTATCCCCATCTGTCGTATAGCTTTCTTGAAATTCTCTCACAGATGTCGTAAGTAGTGCTGATGAGCTGCATTAGAAAAATTTTCTCTATAACCTCTAACTAAGCCTGCATTCCTATCCGAGATTATGCATAGATTTGGCATGCTTGTCACACCCGGTAGCAACTCATTAAGTTGCAGTAGAAACCATATCCATGATTCAGGACTCTCTGATTCAATAATGGTGAATGCAAGAGGAAAAAGGCCATTATCAGCATCCAACCCAATTGTAGTTAATAATGTACCTCGATATTTACCGAGTAGGAATGTGCCATCAAGACTAAGAACTGGCTGGCAATACATCCATCCAGTAACAGAAGGACCGAATGCCCAAAAGAGCTTTTAAAACCTATTGACCTGTGAGCTTTGAATTCTATAGACCGTTTGTGGCATTGCAGAGGCAACAACATCCATGAATGAATTGAGAGTACAGTATGAATCCTCCCAACTCCCGAAAATAACCTTAATACCCTTTCTTCGAGCGTCCCATCCCTTCATGTATGAAATTTTAATATGGAACTTAGCTTCCATGCGACCTATGATCTCCCTTGGATTCAAGTCCATATGCTTTCTAATGGTGGGTAGTATGTAGAAACTAATAAATTGGGAGTTGCACTGACGGTGGCCACGTTCGAGGATTGGAGTAGCACAAGTATGATGGTGCTTTATAGATGAGATTTTCCATATACCACCTAATCGTTTGCTCTTGGTAGAATTAACCTGCCATAGGTAAGGCGAGACTTGGCTATCATGCCTTGCATAACAAATCATAAATTTCTGTGTATTCGAGGCTATGACAACATATTGCACATTATTCATAATTGACCGGCCTTGTAATGTAAATTGAAGATCACTCTTTCTTGAAAAATACATACCCTCAATTAGTTCATTAGGAATCGAGAATTCATCTTCGACCAAAACCTCATTGTTCACATCATCAAATTCAATTTCCTGATCCCATTCTTGTGTAGTTCTACAAGTTTTAGCATAGTTATTATTGCCCAGTATTGTGTCCTCACTACCAACTGATCTAGAATAGTAATCTTGGATGACATTTCTTATCTCCCCGTTATCATCTGTAATTCCATCATTATCCATAAGTAGAAGATCAGGACCATCATCCTCAGAGCACTCCTCGCTAGAACCACTACTCATAGTCTCATAATTGTAATGATCCAAAGGGACTGATTGTGTAGAATGTAGTGGAGGTTCCTACATATGTTGGCTCGTTGTATCACTACATTGGAAATATAATCGATCAGTATTAACGATCATTTATTAATCAATTTAAAACATTTCAACTGAATTATTAGAGATTTACGATATAGGGAACTCACTAATAATGGAGCTCTTCTACTGCTTATACCATTGAAGGACCAGCAAGAACATCAATCCTTTCAACTTGGCTGAAGTTTCAAATCCTTGTGAGTTTGAAGGCTTACTATTATCTCCAATCATATTAACCTCTTCGACATCGACGTACAAGATGAGAAATTCTATTTCAGCCTGGCATAATAAAACTTCACAAATCTCGTCATCCTCAACATGTGAGGCAACAAACTCATCTCCCACGGGCACTCGACATACTAAGTGCACAGAATACTTTGTATGATCATACTTCATAGCTTGAAGTACCCTTAACTTAAGTTATTCTAAGTTTATATCTCTCGACACATGTAAGGGATGATTCCTACCCCCAGAATAACTTGGCGCGAATTTCTCATCCACTTGTAACTCACCTCTATATAGTAGCATGAAGGTTGCACCACGTCCTCTCATTATTGAACTCGTACGTTCCACTAAGAAAAATGAAGAAATCATAAAATTGTAATATACGTCAAATTTAATTTACACTAACTCTACTCGATAAACAGAAGTTACAATAACTATACCTAATATTAACATGATAATATCATAACAAAATACCATGACAATGCAGTATATAAAATTTTAATACCCAATAAATTACTTCTAATTAACTCTCTACCAAATAATGAACCCAAATTAAAAAAATTTAAAACATTATCACGATAAAAATTACATAGAAATATATATTCTTTCCAAACTCACATAAAATTTAACCAAAAAAATTATACAAAAAAATTTCATAAATTAGCTATATCTAAATATATGTAAAACTACACTCAAACTAATCACATAAAATAATAATTTAAAATTTTAAACTAATTTTTTATAAATTTACCTCTTTCCAAACAAATAAACAAACTTCAGATAACACTAATTTCATCAAATATTAACTTTAGGATAAACTAAATTCACATAATTTAAATTTAAATAATTTTAAAAATTTTGTTTCAAACATTCATCTTCTCCAACCCCAAAAGAATCCTAAAAAAACACCCAAATTTATCACACAGACATCCACCTTCAAAATGTAGGTCAACTACAAGCACAGATCTACAAATTTTTTGCAATATGCACATCTAAAATGCATAAATCTGTACTCATCTCAAACAAATTTTGTAATAATTTGAAGAAACCAAGAGATTTACACAAAAAGGTATACAAACTAACCACAAATACTAAATCCATACATCTCTAAGCAAATAAAATACTTCAACATCATCTATTTAACTAATTAAACAAAAGAAACAAAAAAAAATAACTCAAACTTACCTTCACCTCGCCGACAGAGCTCCCGTTCAAGCTTGAAAATAGTGGAGAGGAGGAGACAGCAACTTGGATCAGAAAGGGAATGGAGAAATTTATTTTAGGGCTAAGTCGCTCGTTTGACGGGCGACTTATAAGTCGTCCAGTAAACAGGCGACTTACGCCACATCATCACTTGGCCACATCAACCGCCACGACGTCAATTGGTTCGACGTAAATCGCCTTTCAAATGAGCGACTTTGCCTATTTCTAAATTCTGTTAATTATATGCTTATTCAACTAATTAAATCTTTAACTATACTTAGTCTTAAAATTTTCCCGTCAGGTGTAGGAAAAGAAGAGCTTGTCTTTTTTTTTTACCTATATATATATATATATATATATATATATATATATATATATATATATATATATATATATATATATTTGTTTACGATGGTACAGGTAAGACAAAATAAATAAAAAATAAATAATATTTGTTATATTAATACATATAAATTTGAAATAATAGGTTATACTATATAATGTAAATATTTTTGAAAAGTCTAATTTCAATCATTTGAAAAGATCATGAATCAATAGTTCTCAAGTTGAGTTGAAATTGTAGGTCTCAATTGTAGGATAGATCTAAAGTTGGACGAAAAGTTTGAAGGCTAAAAGGTGAAATAGAAAAGGTTTTGCTGCACAAAAAATTGAAAAATTAAAATTTTATAAAATAATAAGCTATATATTTGAATATATAGTTCGGATCCAATTTTAAAGAATTTGTGACTTCAACATGAAATGTATAAATATAAGATATAGTGGTCGAAAAATAATTTGCCCATGTAAAATTGTATGGAGTATATACGTTCTAATAGACGCTTTATGAGGAATTAATGGTGCAAACGAGTTGAGTCGAGCTCGAGTAAGAGGTGGTTCGAGCCTGGCTCGCAAGTTGTGCAAGTGGCTCAAACTCGAGCTCGAGCTCGACTCGTGTGTCCGAATTCTCGAATTCGGCTCGTTAGCTTGAGCTCGGATCGCGAACAGGCTTGATTGCGGGCTTGATTACAGGCTTGAATTGATTCCTTTTTTGCGATTTTTACCATCAAAATATTTTTTTTTTGGAATTTTCACAATAAAAAAACCCATTATTGATAAGTCTTAAAAAATCATGATGCCATAGATAATATCTGATATAAAGCAATTGAAAAGGTTTTACAATCTCTTAACTAAAGCCATTTGATGTTGCATAATTTTTTCCAAACCGAAGAGTGATCTTTCTTAAAAGAGCAATTGTGTCGATGGTTTTAATATTACAGTATATATGTTTAATAAAGTTCGTCTATGGAGATTCATTGGTAATCACCATGCAAGAGTTGTGTGTATTTTGTAAATTTAAAATCCACGTGGATTGCATTGATATTTTTTGTCCATTAATAGTTGATGAATGACTAGAGTTAAACATTTTTTCAATTTAATATTATTTATTTTTATTTTATAAAACCAATTTAAATTTTAGTGGTTTGATTTTGGCTAATTCAAAGTATTTTTTTAATGATATTTACTAATTTCATATAGGGAAATGGGATTATTGAGAATTTGCTTTGCAGAAAATTATTTGAAAATTAATTTTGATATCATTTGATAAATAGAGCTCCCGACTTTTTAAAGCTACAACACGTTTGCAATTTTAATTTTAAAAAGTAGCTTCATATCGAAATTTCTAAAAAGTATAAAGAAAATTATAGCCAAACTAAACTATGATCTCGAACTTACAAGCAAAGTAGAGAAAGTTATCTCAAACAAATCCTTAGTCAGTTAAATATTATTAGATGTAATTACTGATCAAATTTGAAAGCAATTAAATATTTTAATTAGAAGAAAAACAATATGCAATATACCTAAAAAATAATTAAATTTTGGAATATTATAAATTTAATATTATATATTATTTGATTTAAAATTATTTAATATTTTCTTTATTACTCTATTTCTCTAAATAATGGTTCATAACTTACATTTAAACAATAGATGCTAAACGCTCTAGAGGATCTATAGGGAGTTCGAATGATTGGGATGAACGGTGGCTTGGGTCTTATGTCAACTCCACTGTCGGCTTCTAGACGTAAGAAAATCGATGGGAAATGGAGAGGGAGATTAGAGAAATCAAAATGAAACTCTAAACGCTCTAGAGGATGGCTGAAATTGAAGTTAACTTTGAATGAAGAGTTACATCTCCTTTGCCCTATTCCAGCTGTCGGAGTTGAGGGGACAGCTAGGATGCTTCAGGTAAGTGCCCTAGATGCAAGACAACCTTCTCAGGTGGTTAGGAGGTTGAGGGAAGGAAAGTACGAGCTAGAAGTGCCAAGGGTTTGTCTTCACATGGGAGGGACCACTAAACTATTAGGGGCCATTCCAACTGTTGGATTGGGCCGGGCTGGAGTCCAGGAGACTTCTAGAGTCCATTTGAGTGATTGGGCGGGCTTGCGTTCAACTGAACAAGTCGGGTTGGTTGAGTTTGACTGAACATATGGCTTGGGTATTTCTTGACCCATTTATCGATCAAAGGTGTCAAGGGCTGTTGAGTTGGAGTCCAGGTGGGTCAGGGGGATTGGTAGAATAATTTGGAAGTAATGTGAAGTCATGGGGTGGGGGTTTGCATGAAGGTTGACTTCATAAGCCCATTTCATATGTTAGAGTTGACTATTTGACGAATCAACTAGTCAAACAATCAAGGTGGAGTTCAAGGAATGTGTTTGAGTGCTATTGGGATGATTTGTAGAAGGGTTTAAGGGATAGGTCCATTGCATGAGTGAAATAGTGTGTATGTATAGGAGTTTGACCAAATGCTATGCCTTGACCAAGTCAAAGCTATTATATTTTGACTCAAAGAATTGTTGGGTAGATTTAAACCATATAATGAAGTGTTTATGAAGCCTTAAGATGTTTGATTTGATTGCATGTGAATGGTGGGTCCCATTTAGGTTGATTTGACCAAAACTAGGTTTAGTTGACCAAGTCAACTAAAGACTGGGTTAAGGTGACCAGTCAAGTCTATTTCACTAAGAAAGTGGTTCAGAGAAGTTTAGTGAGATTCAGAAGCTATTTGGTGTCGAATTAGGGTAATGGATGTGTATAGTCAGTTGAGCTAGCTTGAGCTAGCTCAATTAGCTCAAACTGATCCACCAATGGTTCAGAAGCTTAATGATGGGTGTTTAGATATATGGGGCTCCTATCGAAATGATTTGGACTTTTGATTGGGATCCAAGGATCAGTGCACTATACAAGATAGTACACTGGGGTATCTAACTGTAGTGCAAGGCTACAACTATATATATAGGCACTAATTGATTGAAATTTGAATGGAAACTAGTGATTGATTGATGATTGAATGATTTGCTAGATGATTGACAACTTGGTGGATATCAACCCCTAGAGGTTTTTAATCAGGAGTTTGAAAGGTCCTGATGACCTCATATAAAAATGAGGTCCACAGGCACTCTCATTAGGAAAAGAGGAACAATAATCTCCTTAAAAGATCCAAAAAGCCTAACAACAAGGATATTTCTACTGAGAGATATTAAAATCTCAACAAGCTTCTAGGAGTAATTTTCAAACAACTAAATAATATCACCAGTATTATAACTTTTGTGCTATATAAGAGGAGGTCATGGAATAAGCAATTTTCTTAGGACTTTGTCTAAAATCAAACTACCTTCCTTTGCACAATTATCATACTTGATAACATAAGTATGACCATTTCCCTTTACAATCATGGTAGGTTACCAAGTCTCAAAAGGTAATTCTCCATTATTTCTTCCTCAGGTCCTTTCATAAATCTCATAATTGCGAAGAAGCATTTATCTGAATTTCAATCACTGTTAAGAAAAGATGAATGAAGAAGGAGAATCATTTTTAGGAATTGATAAATACTCAAACATAACAAACAAATAGTTCAATGTTTAATCAAAATTGTTTTCTAACTACATTCAATCAAATGATGGAATTTATTAAGTTTCATTATTTTTCAAATGTGTTTATTAAATTTAAAGTAACCAAATGGCCTCAAAGAAAAAAATAATAATAAATTCCCAATAAAAGAAAAAAGAATCCTAACCTTCATTCTCCGACAAAATTCTTTGTTTTCTTCCATCAGTAGAAGTTTTTTTTCAACCAACTACATCTGCTTGTTCATATAATGATCCAAACTATTTGAACGTAATCATTAATCCTTAACCAATATTCTAATTTCATATAATAAAAATTGGTTCTTTTGAAAATTGATCAACTAATGAGATTGAAGAACTAAGAAAATTTAAAACAAAAGCAATGCAAATAATCATAAAAAAATATGAAACAAGCATCCATTGTAATTTACATAGGAGATCGAGCATTGACCTTGCAGCAAAGAAAAAAACCCTAAAACCCTAAGAAGACAAACAAGGAAGAAGAAAACTTTTTGAAATTAATCCTTCTCTGTGTTCTTAATCACCAATTTATCTTCTTTATCTTAGGAGAATATATTTAAGCTTAAAATTCATTAAGACTATTTAAGAAGATATATATAAAAGTTACTTAAAATCTTGCTTAGAAATACCTAACTAAGAGTTCATCATAACCGTCCATTCGAATCACCATGCAGAATTGTGGACATTTTTTAATTTTTAAATCCACGTGGAAGGCATTGATATGTTTTGCCTATTAATAGTGATGAATGATCCGAGTTAAATAATTTTTAATTTAATATTATTTATTTTTATTTTATAAAACCAATTTAAATTTAAGTGGTTGTTTGATTTTGGCTAATTCACAATATTTTTTTTAATGATATGTACAAATTTCATACATGGAAATGGGATTATTGAGAAGCTATTGTGTGGAAAATTATTTGAAAATTATTTTTTATATTATTTGATAAAGAGAACACCCGTCTTTTTAAGCTACAAGACATTTGTAATTTTGATAAAAAAAAGGAGCTTCATATCATAGAAATTTCTAGAAAGTAGAGAGAAAAATATAACCAAACTAAACTATGATCGCGATCTTACAAACAAAGTAGTGAGAAAGTTGTCTCGAATAGACCATTAGTCAATTAAAAATTATTAGATGTAATAATACATGTATTAGTGATCAAATTTGAAAGCAGTTAAATATTTTAATTAGGAGGAAAATAATATATAATATACCTAAAACATTATTAAATTTTGAAATATTATAAATTTAATATTATATATTATTTGACTTTAAATTATTTAATATTTTCTTCATTACTCTATTTCTCTAAATAATGATTCATAACTTACATTTAAACAATAGAATGATAGACTATTAGAATAAATGAATGAAATTATTCTTAAGCTAACTATAATTTTTCTCTTGATTCAATTTATGTATATGAATCTCTCTAAGTCTTGTATGCTGAACTTTTCCTTTATTTTTTATTCTTGTTCTATTCTTACCTCCATTAATTTACTATAAGAGTGAGATTTGATCAATTATTTTTGATTTATCTCATTGGATTTCTAAATCTCTATTATCTATTAACTTCCTAAGTCTCCTAAAACCAATCAAATAACTATACATCCCCCTCTTTGCATAGCACATCCTACGAATTCCTTTATATATAATGGTATGTCGTTGCTCATATGCATTCTTCATTGTACTTTTATGCGGTCATTTATGTGTATCCAACCTATAGATTATATACCTCTCAAAGCCCTACATTAATATAGGTAGAGATGCGCATTCAAACAATTTGATGCTTCAGTTTTTGGATTAGTAGAATTAAAGAACTTTTATTATCCAACAACAACAACAATAATAACATCAAGCCTTTGTCCCACTAGGTGGGCTTGGCTCAATTTTTATTATAAAAATAAAAAAAAAATTGAAAAGTCCAAAACTAAATCATTTTTTTGTTTGAAAATTTTACTCAATTTTGAATTTATTTCCAAAATTAAACAATTAAAGTCACATTTTGGTCATCTCAAGATTATTTCATGCGTGGAGATTTCATTATGGCTAATCAGAATCAGTTGCATCCAACACAGGATCACAATTAGTGTTGACATTTAATATGCATATATAATATGAAAATTATATAATAAATATAATATAATTTGATTCTTGTTCTCTAAAAATCAAGTAATCTCAAAATTATAATTAATATGAGAATAATTAAACAAATGCTTTAATGACTGAATCAAATCAATCAAATGAGATAGATTTATTTATTTATTTTATTTTATCCAAATAATACATACCGCTAATTTTAGCATTGTCGCAACTCATTGCCACCCACCACTACCCACTATCATCGGCCACCACTCACCCCTATTCTTCATTTTCATCAACCGCCACCCACCCACCATTGCTTGTTGCTCTCACTATTGGTCAGCCCCACTAGCCACTGATCGCCACCATCATGTTTTACATTATTTTCATTAGTTCAAACCAAATATTAAAACATAATCTGATGCATTTATTTTACCCCAACCAAAAAACCTGTAAAATATTTCAAAATTTTATTTTTGGTTTGCATCCATATTTTAGCCAACAAAATGACATCTTTCTCATATTAGTTACCAACACTTGCTTGCTAATTCCAACATGTAGATTCCTACTTCTCCCCCATTAATCACTTATCATGTCATTAACTGGAACTGGTCTTCCACAAATCTTGTTGCATCAACATCAACCTCATTTTATCCCAATCATAAACTATAGAGCACACACATGAATATAACAATACACAATATAATAAGAATATGGTGACAAATTATAGCTATAAAAGGAGGATGAAACTAACTATTAACATGGTATTCTTGTTTATAAATTATCAATAAAAGTTATGTAATTAAAATACATAGTACTTCGCATCATAAAATGAGATGTAATAACATATTCTTTTCAAAAGAAGCTTTAATTTAAAAAAAACCAAAATTTGTTAATGAGGGGAAAAAAGTTAAAAGTGCCATCAGTATTAGCCATTTTATATTAGAGTTGATAAAAAGAAAAAAAATGTTTAATAATATAAACAGGATAATAACATAAAAAATAATATAAATCCAAAGAAGTTTCATATATTAAAGTTTAGCAATATAAATCCATCAAGATATCAGATCATGAAAAAAACCAATTAAATGACAAGGCATTTCATTACTTTCTATAAATCTACAGAAGAAATCTTTGCCTATCCATTACAACTTTTTTAAGAGCCTTGTTACTAAAACATCTCTTCCTCTTAACATTACATATGAATACAAATAACAAATTAATAAACAACATAAAGAATAAACTAATGCTATGGTTAATGTCTGGTTACAACAAATAATAAATAAAAGAATCCTTCTGTTTACCTTCTAGTAGACAACAATTGTCTTATTATAGATAGATGTTCATCATTTGATATATGAAGATCATGGCGGAGATTTGTGAGTAATAACTCTTGCTCCCAATTTAAGGAACCAGACTCATATAATGACCTCATGGTGGAATAGTATGAATTGAACTTTAAATTATGATTTATCTCTAATGGAACTTTTGGAATGTTAGAGAAGGATTCGGCATCATCAACAAGGCAACGAAATGTTTTTCTCTTTGTTACCTTACGACTAGCCGAATTATATGAACCATTGTTAAAACTACAAGTAGCAACCGAAGATGAGCTCACATCTTCAAAACCTCTATCTTTTCCCATAATTGTTGTTCTCATCTTCTTGGAAGCTTTAGTTATAAAAGGACATGGCCTTTTTTTTCTTCTTTCATATTTTTCTCTGATCAAATCATCTCCTGCTCCACATTTTAGCACCTCTGGGCATGAAGGGGGAAACTTTTCTACCATCAGAGGTGTATTCCAATGATTGTCTTTCCAGGTAAATGGCATTCTCATCAAAAAAAGAGGAACATTAATCTCCTTGGAGGATCCAAGAAGCCTAACAACAACGATATTTCTGCTGAGAGCACCTAAAATCTCAGCAAGCCTCCAACAGTAATTTTCAAACACCTCAACAATATCACCAATATTATGACTTTTTTGCTCCATAGGAGGAGGGCGTGGCCTGAGCATTTTTCTTGGGACTTTGTTTGCAATCAAACTACCTTCCCTAGCACAATTATCATACTTGATAATGTAAGTATGACCATTGCCCTTTACAATCTTGGCAGGTTTCCAAGATTCAAAAGGTAATTCTCTTTTATCCATTACTTCCACCTCAGTTCCTTTCATAAATCTCATGATTTTAAAGAAACAATGATTCAGATTTCAATCACTGTGAAGAAAAGATGAATGAATAATGAGAATAAATTATAGGGATTGTAAAATACTAAAACATAACAAATAATCAGTTCAATGTTTAATATGCATCTTCAAATTAGATAAAATAATAAACTTGAAGATATTTCATACAAGTCATCCTTTAGTTATTTGAAGTTTAAAAAATGGGTGAAAAATAATTATTTTAATGAAATAATTGCATTTTAGATATTTTGAAGGCATTAGTAGAGTTAAAATCAAAATGGTTTTCTAACTACATTAAATCAAATGATGGAATTTAATTAGTTTCATTATTTTTCAAATGTGTTTTTTAAAATTAAAGTAACCAAATGGCCTTCAAAGAAAAAGAAAAAAGATGAAAAATTCCCCAATCAAAGAAAAAGATTCTCTACAGTTCATTCATTTTTCTTCTTCCTCCCCAACCTACTTCTTTCCTGTCTTCCATCAGTAAATTTTTTTTTTCAACCAACTACATCCACTTGTTAGGTAGCGATCCAAACTATTTGATCTTAATCAGTAATCATTAACCAATATTCTAGTTTCATATAAAAAAAAATTGGTTCTTTAGAAAATTGATCAAGTAATGAGATTGTAGAACATAGAAAATTTCAAACAAAAAATAAATCTTCGAAAAAATGGAAACAAGCATCCAATGTAATTAACATAGGAGATCGAGCATTTACCTTTCAGCAAAGAAAAACAACCGAAATAGATCGATGAGGAAGAAGAATTTTTTTGAAATTAATCCTTCTCTGCATTCTTAATCATCAATTTATCTTCTTTAGCTGGGGAGTATATATTTAAGCTTAAAGTTCATTGAGATTATTTCAAAAAAGATCTATAAAAGTTGCTTAAAATCTTGCTTAGAAATAGCTAGCAAAGAGTCGTCATCGCCATCCATTCCAATCACCGTGCAAGAATTGTGGGCATTTTTATAACTTTAAATCCACGTGGAAGACATTGATATGTTTTGCAAGTTAACAGAGTTTAATATTTCTTTTTAATTTTTTATTATCTTTATTATTATTTATTTTTATTTTATAAAACCAATTTAAATTGAAGGGGTTATTTGATTTTGGCTAATTCAAGATTTTTTTAGTGATATTTACTAATTTCATACAGGGAAATGGGCATTTTGTAAAAATTATTAAGAAGGTGTTGTGAGGAAAATTATTAAAAAATTATTTTAGATATTATTAAATAAATAGAACAATTGTCTTTTTAAACCTACTATACATTAGCAATTTTGATTGTAAAAAGTAGATTCATCACATAAATTTCAAGAAAGTAGAGAGAAAGTTATTGCCAAACTAAACTATGATCGAGATTTGACTAGCAAAGTAGTGAGAAAGTTATCTCGAATGGACCCTTAGTCAATTAAATATTATTTGACGTTATAATACATGTATTAGTGATCCAATTTGAAAGAAATTAAATATTATAATTAGGAGGACAATATTGTATAAAATATCTAAAATATTATCAAAATTTGAAATATTATAAATTTAATATTATATATTATTTGATTTAAAATTATTTAATATTTTATTTATTAATCTATTTTTCTAAATAATGATTGAAAACTTACATTTAAACAATTGAATGATTGACTACTAGAATAAAATGAAAGAAATTATTCTCAAGCTAACCAGAGTTTTTTCTTTTGATCCAATTAATGTATATGAATCTCTTTAAGGCTTCGTTTGTGACAGCTTTCTTACTGCTTCTTAAAGCAGCTTTCTAGTACAAAAATTAAATTTTTTGTACTAAAAAGATGCTTTAAGAAGGAGTAAAAAAGTCGTCCCAAATAAAACTTAAGTCTTGTATGATAAATTTTTCCTTTATTGTTTATTCTTGTTCTATTCTTAACTCCATTAATTTACTATAAAAGTGAGATTTGATCAATTATTTTTTGCACATCTCATTGGATTTTTTAAAAATATTTATTATCTCTGAACTTTTTATGTCTCATAAATCCAATCATATAACTCTAATCCACCTTTTTGCAAATCACATAATGCTATATGTGTTCTTCCTTTTATGTTTCTGCGGTCATTTTTGTACATCCAACCTATAGATTCAGTTTGTGGATAGTAGAATTAATTAATTTTTATTATACAACAACAACAATAACATAAAGCCTTTATCTCACAACGTGGGCTTGACTCAATTTTTATTTTAAAAAAAAAAAAAATGAGAAGGGCAAAACCAAATCAAATTTTAGTTTGGACATTTTACTTCAATTTTGGATGCACCAAAATTAAACGATCAAAGTCAAATTTTGGTCACCTCATGATAATTTCATGCGTGGAGATTTCATTATACCATATCAGAATCATTAGCATCCTACATAGGATCATAATTAGTGATTATATTTAATTAACATATATAATATGAAAATTTTATAATAAATATAATATAACTTGATTTTTGTTTTTATGAACATCTAGCTAAAAATCAAGTAATGTCAAAATTATAATTAATATGGTAATAATTGAAAAAAGTCTTTAACGATTGAATCAAATCAATCAGATGAGATAGATTTAATTTATTTTTATTTATTTTGTCCAAATAATACATATCACTAATTTTAGCATCTAAGTAATACAACTATTTTATATCATATCTCTGCCATAATTCTCAATTATAGCTCTCATGACTTGGGGGCCCCTTAATTTGAAGTAAATAGCTTGTAAGGAATTTTAAAAGCAAAAGTTTTGAAAATATTAATGTTTGATTGGAAGCTAAAAGAAAATAGAATAAAATTTTAATGAATGTCATACTCTCATCATAAGTCATTTGTGATGTCCTCAAGACTCAGTCAATTTAGCTATGTTTTGAACACATCACAAATCACAACCATTGCCACAACTCATAGCAGCCCACCCCCACTACACGCTAGCTATTGCCGACTGCCACCCACCACCATCGCTAGTTTCCCTCACCATTGGTCCCCCCCCCCCCCCCCCCCCCCCCCCTAATCTCATGCATTTATTTTATACCCAACCAAATACATGTAAAATGTTTCAAATAAAATATATTTCAAATTCATTGTATTCCTTTTACTTTGCATTCATATTTTAGCAAACACAATGACCTTTTTCTCATATTAGTTATCAATGTTTGCTTGTTAATTCCAATATGTGGATTCCTACTTCTTCTCCCATTAATCACTCGTCGTTTATTGGTCTCCCACAAATCTTGTTGCATTGCCATCAACCTTATATTTAATCATTAACTATAGAGCACGCACATGAATATAATAATACAGGACACAATAATAATATGGTGACATAATATAGCTATAAAAAGTAGGATAAAACTAACTATTAACACGATATTCTCTTTTATAAATTATCATTATAAGTTATGTAATTAAAACATTTAGTACTTGGCAGCACTAAATGAGATGTAATATCATATATTTTCTTACATAAGAAGCTCACATTAAAAAAGAAGAATTTGATGATAACAAAAGAAATTATGTGTGCCATTAGCATTAGCCATTAGATATTAGAATCTATAAGAAAAGAAAAAATTATGTTTAATAACATAAATATGCTAATAATGTAATAATTTATAATTTTAAAACATAAAATTAAAAAATGAAATGATAAATTATGATTAAAGAAGCAAAGTTAAAGGTTTGAGCCATTAGCATTGGCCATAATAGTTGAATAATGAAGATATGGAAGATCTTGATGCTTGGGCTACGAATATGAATTATGTGGTTTGAAAGTTTTGGTGGATTGTGGTATAGATACGAGCTTGTAGAACCATTACAAAGAAATGATCGATATTCTAGGCTACATTACTGCAAAGATATTAGATAACTACAAATATGTTATAACGAAATGTATATGAAAGGGCTTCAAGATGCTCATGCAAAGTGTATTGATAATGATAAGCATGTGATGCGATGAAGATGTTCAATGAAGATGATCAACAAAGATGAACATGTGATGTAAATTTGATTGGTGAAGACGGTTAACTCAGAGACATCAAAGCAACGAGATGCTAGGGCTTGGAAGAGGGTGAACCTAAGAAATACATGATAAGTCAAGAAGGAAGTATTAAATAAGTGTAATTATTTCCACTTGAGAAATTAGGCAAGTATTTAATTAAAAAATAAATACGTGATGTGTTTATATCCCTATTTCAGGCAATGAGAGTTGTGTTAAGCCCATGTTTGACCATGATTTAGGCATAAAACACATCACCCAAATTATTTTAGTGTAACAAACACGTGTCAAAGTCAATGCCTGCCCAACACATGCCCAAGATAGGCATGTGTGATATTTTGAAATTTTGTGCTTCATAAATCATTAACCTACAAGCTTCCGTATATAGAGATGTAACAATAAAAAATGGTTGATTGGAGATTCTAGATGGGAATAAAGCTCCACAGTTATTTTCAAATATAAGATTTCTCTTAGTTGAAATATGTTCATAACATGCATAAATGTAATTTTAGCTCTGTTAGGAAATGTCAATGACCTATGACAATATTGGGACAGGTTTGTTTAACTGGTAATAGAAAAATAATGCAACAATTTTTAACCCAAGTTATAGGTCGTATGAAAATAATAGTGAAACTCCATCAATTTTACAGAAAATATTTATTTTATTGAGAGCAATTAAATTTTGCCAACGTCTCATAATCCTGTGGTATGCATAGGTTACAAAAGGTTTCAAGAAGTTTCAATATTAAAAAATTTTTGAATAAACTTAATACGTCATTAAAAATCGCTTTGATCTAGCACGAATCTCGAGGCATATTCAAGTTGGAAACTTCCAAAATAAAAATTGTGACCATCCGAACTCCAATTTTGGCAAACTTATAGTCGACCTGAACACCTCGGGAATACAAACCCAACGACACCAAATTCAACCCAATCCGAGCCCAAATGGGCCCAAATCTAGGGTTTGAAGCATTATTGGAAGGTTCAAACCATAATATGGACTCCAAACGATCTCCAAATATGACGTACTTATAGTCGAATCGAGCGTCTCGACAAGATGAATCCAACGAGTTTAAGATCGCCAAAATCCGATATCCCTAAGTTTTCCAAATGTCCAGTAAACTGTCCATGATCAAGGGATTCAACATTCGCCGTCCATTCAAACCACTCCCTAACTACCCTTGATCTTCCACCAATTTACGGGCTATGCCACTCCCAAAAATCTATAAATAGAGCCCTCTCTCCTCCTTAAAGAGGGACCTAATCCTAAGAGAGAAAGAGAGAGCTCTTGCCTCCTTGTTCCTTCTCGACAACCGCCGGAGTTCCGCCGGACCACCACCTAAGGCTCTGCTCTTCGCCGGACAACCACCTGAGGCCCTGCACTCCGCCGGACCACCACCTGAGCCCCTTCTCTTCGCCGGACCACCACCTGAGGCCCTGCTCTTCGCCAGACCATCACCTGAGGCCCTGCACTCTGTCGGACTACCACCTGAGGCCATGCACTCCGCCGGACCACCACCTGAGTCCCTGCACTTCGCCTGACCATCACCTGAGGCCCTGCACTTCGCCAGACCATCGCCTAAGGCCCTACACTTCGTCGGATCATCACTTGAGGCCCTGTACTCCGCCAGATCACCACCTGAGGCCCTGTACTCTGCCGGACTACCGCCTAGGACCTGAAGTTCTGCCAGATCACCAGAAGACCTCAAAGTTTCGCCAGCACTACGTCAGATTTACACATACCCTCGACTTCAACCCAATGGTTGATACTTGTAATCTGATCGCCCTCGGAGGCGAGTCAGCCCCCTGTAATTCACTCAAGTTCTAGTGGAATCTTTTCAACTGGGCCAGACCCCGTGGTTTTTCCATTTTTTCAGGGTTTTTCACGTAAAAAATCTTGTGTTCTCTGTGTGTGAGCTGGATATTCATATAACGCTAAGTCGTAAAATTTAATCTCTACTGTCGCGTATATTCTAGCCCGCAACAAAACTAAATGGAAATCAAGGCACCTCCTCGTGAACTAAACTTATTAGACTCCTCTAGTCTGCTTGATGAGAGAGGAGTTATCTGATGGTGTCACATGATGTGTGGGTGGTGACCCTTTTGGGTTAGGTCAAATCAACTTAGTTTGATCTAATTCATATGCCTCATAGCTCAAATTTGTTCAAAATCAAGTGATTTAGTTAAACTATGAATATGTTGAAACATTCTATAAAAGCTACTTAAATAAAATTTAAAGTTATTGAATTTAATGTTGAGAGCTTTTAAATGCATAAAACTCTCAAGAAATTCATATTCATCATATAAATGTCACAATCTATACATAAAACAAAATAAAATGATTTTATTTTAAATAAAATAACTATAAATTTGTGCAACAAATTTGTCATATCTATTTTATAAAAAGATATATTATATATAGTTGCCAATAATAAAACAACCATTAATGCTAGAACTAATAAGCATGCTTGTACTTTTAAAAACAAAATTAACCTTAATTTTAAAGTAAAAAAGAGTGCTTAAAAGGCTAGACAAAACCACAATTTAATTCATGAAAATATTTTATGAAAAATTCATCAATTAATTACTAATTAAATGATCATTTCTTTATTATTATAATTGCGATATATTTAAGGTTTTTTTTAAAGATAATTATATTATTGTTGTGAGAACTATAAATTTTTTAAAATAATTATAAATTCATAAATATTTTAATTTAAGAATTGAACAAATAATTATATTATAATAATTATAATAAAAATAATTAAAAAGCAACTTATCACCGCATAAAAAAAATTTCAAAAGTGAAAAAGAAGTCCTTACGCTGAACTGCTGTTTCGGTTAGAGAATTCCGTCTCTCCTCCATGATCTCCGTTCGGTTGTACTGACTTCTAACAGCCTTTCCCAACCTTCCCCCTCCCTCCGCAAAAAAAAGAAAAAAAAAACCTTTAAATTGTGCCGCTTGTGCGCGAAAACACGAGCCACTGAAAGACCTGAACGGTGCTCCTAAATCCCTTCAGAGAACCAGCAGAAATCTCAAAGAAGGGTGAGACGAGGCTTTGCCGCGAGCTATCCTTCTCGGGAATATCTCCGAATCCCAAATGATTCTGTATCTAATCCGATGGAGGGCCGAGGTGGAAACGTAGTGCCGGCTTCAAGCCCTTCTGGAGAGCAAATGGTTTGGGCCGACGTCTCCCCGGCCCCTTGATCGCTGCCGCATGCAATGGTGAGCAATATCCGCTGTGATGTCCTCTTGCATTTCTTTTCCATCTTCATTTACTTTCCTTTTCTCTCTTGTAGATGTTGTCCGTTTTCCTTATATGCATCTGGAAGCACTTTTTGGCTGCTTGTTTGTCATGAGTGGATGATGGAAATGTAAAATGATACGGGTGGAAAATGAATACTTTTTATATTTGTGGATTTTGTCAAAATTTTTTGTTGTTCATTTTTATTAGTCTTGTACCAGTTATTTGGGCTGATTTTATGCATCTTATTGAGGCCTCGTTTGATTAGGCGTAAATACAGCGTTTGGGTTTGAAAACACCAAAAATTATTTAGGATTTATGTTTGGATGTAATGCTTATGTGAACATTTCTCCACAACTCGATTTTAGTGACGGTTTTGGAAGCTTTCTCCCCTCTGCTTTTTTGTGGAGACCTCCATTGTGAGATAATAGAAAGCCGGAACAGCCCTCACGTCCTCACGGCACGTCTTCCACTTCCAAAACCGGCATCATATGAAGAAACCTTTCCGAAATTTTGGCATTTCGCTGGCTTCAGCTTCTTCTTCTTCCTGATTTCGGAATTCCCCTTGGCTCCATCTTCGTCATTTCTCTGTCGCAACTCTTTTGAGAAGACAACATATTATTTGCTAATAAATATGTATATCTAGTTCAAGCTAAGTATTTTTATGGTAAAACTTCGGCCCAAATACTGTTAGTGTAATCATAAAAAATTCTAACACGAATTTAACCATAGTTTTATTAAATACAATGGCATAAGTTAATATATTATAAGTTAATAATATTACTTTTTATATTATAAGTTACTATTAAATTATGGGTATTTCAAAGATTTCATATATATATTACTTTTTTAAAATAAAAAAATTAATTACATATGCTTAAATTTTAGAGATGGATAATTTAGTCTTTCATAATAAAATAGCTAAAGTTGAAATAATGATAAATACTCTTAAATTTTAGAGATGCATGAGCGCTTTTATTTTGCACTATATGTTTGCTCACGTCTAACCATGTTACATTTGGTCTACCATTTTCCTTCATAAGGTCAGCATATTAATTTTATATATTAATCTTATCTGTGCATCTCATTCTCTTCTTGCACATGCCCAAACCTGTTAAGAGTATTTATCACTATTTCAACTTCAATTGATACTACTCATACTGTCACTCTAATATCACTATTTCAGAAATCTATCCTTCATATAACATTGCTAATATAGTTATAAGTTTATATAATTTTACTAAGGTTTCATTTCCAGCGGCTTTCTTAATGCTTTCTAAAACAACTTTCTAGTACAAAAATTTCTGGTTCAAAAAATTTTTGTGCTAACAGGCTACTTTAGGAAGTTGTAAAAAAGCCTTCCCAAATGAAGCCTAAGTCTTATGATATTCTCTAATCACATATTATACTGAGATAGTTTTCTATTTACCTCATGTCATGAGCTTTGGAAGTTGACCTCACACACACACACGCATCTCTAGTCTTCTATTTCATAAATCCAAGATATAATCCTATTACATATGCATACAAGATAATACTCAATGTACTAGGAATAGTAATTGATAATTATCAATGTTACACACACAAATTATACATTATACACTCAGGCTTTGTTCAATTAATTCTAAGTTCCTGATATTCTTTGTTCACTATAAACTCCATTTATGTTTCATTGGAATATTCAAGAACTTGAGCTGTCATGCGTCTTTATATTGCACTATTCTAATAACTAAACTATTGTAGTTAGGTGCACTTAACTATGCATGAGTTGGAAGGATTGTACAAACTGTTTACTGATACTGAAAGCACTGATGCATACACATTGCTTCAAATGCAAAAAATAGTATTGATATACATTTTTTTTTTTTTTTTGCATTTTCCACTTTAGCTTCTATAAATCATGTTAGCATGTTAAGAGGCTTGATCTACTGGGCCTAAATGTCATATTAATATATTCAACCACTTGGTGTTGTTATTTTTTTGTGTAATTTACCATTATTCTTAGACATTCATTCTCATCTTGAATTCTTAGCACCAAAGTTTCTTTAGATTCATCAAAATTGCTATTTGTTAATGTTTCTAGCTTCTCTCATGCTATATCCAATCATTAATTTATATCATTTTGTTTCATCATCTATAATTTTCAAAGGAAAGCAATGTAAAAGTTATTTGGCTTATAATGAGAATATTAATACATGCGCATTGCTCCTAATGTATGAAATGGTATTGAAATGCTCCAAATGTACTACGACATTCACATATTGATATTCATAGCACCTGAGGAATAGTAAGTGGATCTAGATGTAGAATTTTCTAGTGCTATGGAGAGAGTTAACTTTCTCCCTGCATGGATAAGAGACAAAAATCTTGATAGTGGAAGGAGAGAGTAGAGAAATAAGGAGAAACATGACACATGATGGTGATTTTGAAAGTTCATATATGATCTTGATAGTAAGGTTCCTACTACCTTTGATCCATGTAGAGGTTAATGTTAATAATGTTTCTACTATGTCAAAGGAGTAGGTTCATATCTGTGTGCAACAACACAATGGAAGGAAGAGCTTACAAAAATAATTTTATTGTAAGAGTTGGAGATCCTAAAGTTTGGACAATTTATTAAAGTCTAAGATGAACAATGCAAAATTGTCTCCACCTTATTGATCCAGTTTGACATTGTGAAGAAAAAGGCGGAAAGCTTGGGTGTGTTTTCAGTGGTTTTGGACTATGAATGGCAGGGGCTATTTGCAACTTTGTGAGCAACAACTAATGTGTGTAGTTGCAAGAGTGATGATGGGCAATTGATTATAGGTTGTAGGAAATTAGCATAAAAATTAATGGTGTAAGAATATACTGGTTTGAGTACTTGAAGAAGGAATCTTGATGCATGTTCGAGTTGGAGGTTGGATTGAAACAAGATATTATTAGATTGCTGGTGGTGAGTGGTGTGACAAGCCAACAAGTTTAGATGTCAATGTGAGAGTTTGTTGGGTTGCAAAACTGGGAAAACATTGGGGGTGGGACTATTGGAGTACAGAGAGTAGAGCGATATTGAGGACCTTGGGGTAAAGAAGGGTGGCCAGGTTATTGAAGTGGGATAGAAAGTAGAGAAAGAAAACTTTGCTTCTATATCATGTTCAATAAGGGAATATTCATTTATTTTATTATTTGAAAATAGTGCCTATATATTGGCATTTATGGTGAGTATTAAAGGAAGAAAATAATGAGGTGAATATCCTTAATTAAGAGGATATTAAGCATGATAAAATGTATCACTTACCAAGGATATCATATTTGAATTTTGCAATTTTTTATAATAAAAACCTACATGATTGTAAAGTTATTGAGGGGTTAAATGAATGGTTGGGATTTTGGTTGAATTCTTTCCATACAAATAAAAGATTATGAATTTGAAATTTCTTTAAAAATAACACAAAAGCATCATATTGCTAGGCAAGTTTTAGCTCCTTATAGTTTGAGCTTATTTTTTTCGATTGTTGTGCATATCTTTAAAATTGCTACTCAATTCAACTATATATCACCATATAGGTCAATACCCACATTGTAATCTAAATAATATTGAGGTGTTTCTTGCCTTTTTAGCATTGGATACATGAGCACTTCTGCAATATTTGGATAAGCTAGTTGTTCTTTTATAGGCCCAATAGTCTTCTCATAAATACTCAATTACATAGATTTTTGTTGCAACTTGCAAGCATCGCAATTGATATTGTTGACCATCATAGGCATTTAATCTATTATTTTGTATTATTAATTATGCATCATTCTACAATATTTAGGAGTATTTATGAAAAGTACCCAATTATTTAAACTTCATAGTTAACAATGTTGACTGATTAGCTTTTTTTTCATTTAAAATTTACTTTCTTTCTCTCTTTCTAGATCTTCAAGATAGGGAGCTTATTCATGGCAAGAACTTCAATTTATTTGCTACCATGTTTGCTTTGAAGGTACTTAAATTGAGCTAGCTAGTCACTTCTATCAATTATTATGTTTTTTGTGTAATTTTATTTTCAGAGAAGCTACACATAAGTGAACTACATCTTCATTTACTAATGTCATTTTTCATGTTGTAGACATTGTTAACCACCTACTTGTACAACAAAAGGGCAACAAATTAGTTTTCATGATTTATACTTGTGCTATATTTCCTATGTTTTCCTCATTTGTGTAGATTAATTTTAGACAACATTTTAGTTTTAGAATATTCACTAAATTATTGTATTATTCATTATGCAATTGTATAAATTCAGATAATTCTCCTAATAATCAACTGATTTAAAGAAAACGAGCCAATAGCCCAAAAGGGGGTTGATTGAGTTGCCACATTGGCCGTTGTCCCCCAATGTGGTGTTATTTCTGTGTCTTTTTGTTAAAAAGTAATAACATGATTAATTTGAAAACTTTTTGAATAATTTTAGTGATCCATGATTATATAACATGAATAACAAGTTTCAAAATATTCCATACACATCAATAATATCATGTACAATGTAAACCCTAGTCCATTTACCAAGTATTAGAACATGTCCATCTACCAAGTGTATGCTGTGATATGTGTGCGTCTGAATATTTATGTCCTTTTGGATTGGATAGACTATGATGATAAAAATTGAGTGATTTTCATAATTTATGGGAGTTGGATTTAAATTTACAAAATTATGATAAATAAACAGTCAATAGCCATACATCCTTTGTTTTCTGCTCAAAGTTGTTCATGAAGGTGGAAATGAACTTCCTTGTTATCAATATTTCTCAAACGATTCTAATCTTTTTGCAAATTAAATGAAATTTTTTAATTTAAAAAAAAAGAATTTATGATATTTTCTTGTCGGCAAGTTGATAGTTGAGTGCTTAGAGAGTAAATTGGTGACATTTCACCAAGCAGTGAGCTATCAACGAGTGAGTTGGTAAGTTGGTTTATGGGAAAGTTAGTCCACAGACTGACTTGTCCCAAGATTAGGATTTTATTAAGCTCTTATTTTTAGAGTTAATGCATACTAGGCCTTTTTGGAGGGTTTTGCAAGTGAATCTCAGGGTCTCTAAGTTTTATTGATCTTGTTTACTGCCACAAGATGGTGGGTAGAAAGATGGGCCGTTGGCTGGAGGGCTCGATTAGGCGCTGGAATTGATAGGAAAAAAATCAGTAGGATGGTAAGAGGCGAATGCTATACCTATTGCAATGAAGAATTTAGGTACCACTAAATTGTGTTGTTTAGCCCTTCCTTAAGAGGATTATGGCAGGGAGGAAGTAATCCTGGCTCTTTGCTCTTCATGCCAAGAGAACAAAAAGAGATAATGGGAAGGACAAAGAGCGAATTTCTCAGTTGAATTGAAGGAAGAAGAAAGACTTGGAAGTTCCTCAATAATATCCCACTTTTGCTTTTGTCGATTCTTAGGGTCTTAGTTTCTTAGCTTATAAAAATTTAGATAAGTTCTCTATTGACATTTCATGCTAATATATGATTTGGTCTTTGATGCAATTGACTAGAGCAAGAGGTATATTAAAGAGATGCAACAAACTTAGGCCAATCTTGGGGCGACCAGACTAGTAGGTGGTTAGTCCTCAGGTACTCCAAATTTTGTTAGGTTTTGACTTCTAATAAGCGAAGGCATGAGTTCTAATAATAATGGATTTCATGTGCAATCCAAAAAGGTCATCATTTGGAACTTATCTTCTCAATATATGCCAATAGAATGGATTATCTAAGACACTAAGAAGAGATGTTGCTGTGGAGTTAAGAAGTCATCAGTTGGCAAACACTGAGTCAGGAAGTCATCAGATCAATGCTATAGAATTAAGTCATTTGGTTGATGCTTAATAATTTAATTAGCCGAATAATTTAATGGCTCATTTAATTTAAATTAATAAATGATTTAGATAAAAATGAAAGGTTAAGATTGGAATTATGTTACGGGATTAGCATCCTTGGGCCCACCCCCCTTGAGATATGAAAAGCCATCATTAAGGCATGAAAAGTCACCCTTGGGATATAAAAAGTCACCGTTGGAACATGGAAATCCACACTTGGGACCCTCCACACCTTCAATTACCTACCATAGAAGGAAGTGTTGAGTGGTGCATAAGTAGGGTTATTTTCGTTAAGTTTAAGGTGTGTTGATTCCTATTTTTTTAGAGAGGAGTTGGTATTTTTGGGGTTCCTAGTTGCGCCTAGGTTTGGGAGAGCCGATCCACCTCTCCAATAGTAGATCACTTTTATCTTGTGGTGCTCTAGCATCTATTCCCAGTGTTTATTTTGACAATATAATTTCAGATTTTAGTTTTCATCTCCTACGAATCTATTCGTTATTTCTCACTATTTTTACCCTTCAAGGCGTAACAAATTATCAGAATAAATTAAATAAGATGAAAGATAAAGGTTTCATATGAGGAGAATCACAAACCAATTTTATAATTGTAGCATAGATATAACAGTTGGATAATTTCTCATAGGGGTGTCAATATTTGACAAAACACGAAAACTCGACCCGAAACGGACCCGAAAATTTAGGGTTATACCCGACCCGTTTCCCAAATGGGTCGGGTTCGGGTTCATGGATTCGACCCGTTTGAAAAATGAGTCAGGTTCGGGTTGACCCGACAAGTTGCCGAGTCAACCCGGAAACCTGTTTGAAATGACTGCCCGGCTGCTCGGAGACCTGCCCGAGCCTGCCGCCCCCTGTCCGGCTGCCCACGGACTTGCCCGAGCCTGCCAGCCCCCTGCTCGCGCCCTGTCCGCGGACCTGCCCACGTCTGCAAGCTTGCTCGCAGCTGGCCGAACGCGTGCCCGGGGCTGCCGGCGCGACTGCTCACTCGCCCGCGTGGCTGCCTGCTCACCCGCTTGTCTTCCCCGTGCGCACCTGCCAGCGTCCGCTCGCCCGCTGCAGCCAGCCAGCTCGGTCGATCGCGACGAGTTCGCCTCCGCCCCGCGTGCACGAGCCTGCATTATCCTCGCACGCACCCGCTTGCGTCTGACCCTGCCTTCCTGTGTCAGGTCGGGTCAACCCGGTAACCCGTCGGGTTGGATCCGGGTTCGGATTTCCGACCTGTTTTTCTACCCGGGTCGGGTTAAGGTCGACCCGTTTGAACGTGGGTCATTCCGGGTTCGACCGAACCCGACCCCTGACCTGAAATTGACACCCCTACTTTCTCATATTTACATTTATGTGCTATGTTGCTTCAGATTAGAGTACTTCATAGTTTATTTAGCATTCTTCATTTTCCTAGATGTTACTTTTGTTTTCATCAACAATTATGGTCAAAATTTGCATCTATATTATTATATCTTTACTTACTCGGATTGTTTGAGATCTTGCAAGTGGTAATACCCTCTATTTTTGTTCTAGTGTAGATAATAGATCCTAAAATGGATTCCAGAATGGAGCGAAATGGTTTTCACTCCATTGAAGCCGCCGATTAAAATGGTGTTGCTCCTATTCCTTTTAGTTTAGATAGAACAGTTGATGTTCAACGCTGCATTGATGTAATGGACCACCTTTCGTTATGTGAGGTATTGTCTACTATATGGTACTACATATTTAACGTGATAAAGCACACGTTTCCTAATGCCTTATGAAGTAGGTTTTTTGCACACTTTTTTGTTTGCCACGCAACATGGCACAGAGCTCAGCCCTTTGCTTAGACTATTTTTTTGTGTATCTATCTGCTCAGGATTCAGAGAACATCCACACACTTATTGTTGCACTGATATTGCAGAATAATGCGTATACTTCTAATGTAGTTATTACAGCTATCTCTGATGCACGGACACATGAGGTAAGTTTTAGAATTTTTCCAGCTTTGATCAATTTAATTATTGATTTTTACTTAGAGTTGTCAAGCTTAATATATAGATAAATGATATGTTTCAAACTGGAAGCTGCCATTACACTTAGTTCTATTAATCCAACGCCTTGTAAGGTGAATATGGTCATCAAATGCAAGGAAAGTGAAAAATTGCTTGAACAAAAACATCATTTTGATACTTGTAGATCTACTCTTCTAGCTTGTTTTTAAGTTTTTTTCTTTCTTGAATCATTGGTTTGATTAGGTATCTTGTGGGCGCTATGAATGGCATTTTTTCTTGTACATCTATTGTTGTACTTGTCAGCCACTCATCAGTTCATCAATATTTTATATTTTTGTAGTCAAGCTCAGACCATTATTTTTGGTTGAATTTGTATGGATAAATATCCACATAATTGTTTAATTTGTGTTGTGCTATCTTTTCTTCCATAATTTGAATTGTCTTATTGATTTGTTATTTTTCTAGTTACTTCTGATAAATTCTCTAAAATGTTTCATTTAGCATATAGCAATACTGAAAAGCAAAACCAAATTTTTCTTAAAGCAAAATTAAGCCCTCATATTTTAACACGCTTTCTTAAATACTTCATAAGGTATAATACAAGAAAATTGTTTTTCACTTTATTTGTTCTTTCTATGTCAAATTCTTCTCCTTTTAAATTAAGTTGTTGTCGACTCCAGGAAGCCTTTTGCCATTAAATCCTATTTAATTTCATACAACAAGCAGATCAATAAATTACTATTTTGGTAGACATTTGAAACTTATATTGTGAAAAATATGCTTTTAGTTGGTAGTAATGTCTTAGCTATGTTTTTATATTTTAGTACTTATTTTCTAATTCTAGGTGTCTTTATTAATGTGACTTCAATATGCTATGCTTGAAGACAATCTTCAATTCATAAATATGTTTTTGTTTTGCTATTGCTAGCGATGTAAGTGGTATTGATTGAACTTTTCATCTTAATAGGAAGAGGACTTTTTTACAATGGTTTATGGTATGCCTTTGAAAGGAGACAAAGATGAAAAGTGCTTGTCACTTCTAATTTCTGTGGAAGAAATAGTTTCTTGCAAACTACGTGCTTGTAAAGCTCAAGCATCTAGGAAGAAGCTATTTGATGGTTAGCATTAAGACTTTGACATATTTTTTCATTTTCTTTAAAAGTTTTACTAAAGTTGAATGTTCGCCTTATGCATTTAATAGCAGTTTTAGTAAGTGCATTTTATTACCTTGTGTTTTTTTATGTAAAATTTTCATACATTCGTTTAGGACATTGTTGTTAATTAGTTTTGAATAAGTATATATGAAGTTGAACTGATTGATAAAGCTAACTGTTAAATCTCTTCAAGTAATAATTTTTTAGAACTTTTTTGCTCCCCGCTTATGACTTTTATTAATTCATAACAATTTCTTTTTTTTTTTAATATTTTTCTCTTTATCCTAACACAAATTTAGTTCTTCGAATATACCCCTTTTTTAGCTATTAATAAGTTTTGAAAATGTTATGATATACTATATATGGTATGTAAATTCTTCTACTTGTGGCCATGCAATTCTACTTATTTCTTTCTGATGTTGGATTACATTAAATTTTTTCTTGTTTAGAAAAATTGCTTAAAAAGTATATATTAGATTTGACTTATATTAAGAAGGATAGAGGTAGACCTAAAAAGACTTGTTTAGGAAATATTAGAAACGTAACCCTCCTACATAGTAGGGTGCCATCAATATACCTTTCTGTAATAGAAGAGGCAATTTTTTATATATTCCTGTATTACATGAGACAACCTTTATCATCCCATAAAGTAGGAGGCATTAATCCTGTAAAGTAGGAGGCATTAATTTTTTATTCCTATAAAGTAGGAGATAAATTCCATATAATCTTGCAAAGCAAGTTATAATTTCGCATGTACTCTTTTACAAAGTGAAAGGGAATTATGTGTGAAAGTGCTTACTAGCTAAATATGCTTGTTATGACAACACAATGCTTGATGCTCACAAACTTAAGGGTCGAGCTATTGAGAAGATTAAAAGTCTAAAAATTTAATTAAAATAATAAATAAACACATATATACATACTAGAGAGGTGGTAGAGAGGCTGTTAAAGTTTGAACTAGGTGCTGCTAATCTACCATCTAACTCTGAATAAACAAGCATGCAACATCTATTGGATTGGACCAAATGAGATAGTCATCACACATTGGGACCTACAACTAATTTATGGTTTTCCTATTTTAGGCATCCCAAATAAGGAGTGTATTGCCCAGGATTATGACTTATTCAGATGTCAGCCAGCTGGCCAGCATAAGAGAGGAGAGTTTGTATATTTTGACAGCCTCCATCAGAGTCTAGCTCACTACCATCATTTGCATAGATAGAGGAGTCATCATCGTCAGGTTATAGTTTCACTAGAGGATTGGATTGAGAGCCTACTGAGTTGGGAGGCATATACTATATAGTCTGCTCACCCTTAGGATCCATACGACGCATGATTTCAATCTTCTGAGCTATCTTTAGTTAGGATTTTTGAGCCTGAGCCAGTAGCAGGGACACAACCTATTTCTTCCAGAGGAGTTTTAGAGGAGATGTCTTTGGTGGCTTTCATAGCCACCTGGCTGTGTGGTTTTGTCTTCCCGGACTAGGACAGGGTCTTTCGCCCAAGCACACTTTTGATGGCGAGTCTGATTTCTAGTAGGAGATAGGTTTCGTTAGCTCCAGCTGTACTCACACAGATATATCACAGCTTTGGATAGATTCCTTCTTCTTATGGTCGCCATTAGTGTGTTGTTGAGATGCCATTACATTATATTCACGGGTAGGTGCATATACATGTTGCAGGAGCTTTCAGTTGTGCCGAGCAGCTTGGTTATTATACAGATCACTTCTTCCTTTTCTTAGCTCAGCTAGCTAGGGCTAGTTCAACCTCAGATCAAGCTCAGATCAGGTTGTTTATGTTTATACCTTTACATGTGGCTAGACATTTCAGACTACTTTATAGATCTCCAGTTGGGGATTTGCCACCTAGGAGTCTTGGTGTTTCTCTTATGGATTTTTTGACTGAGTGGGATAGGCCCACTTTACTTTCTAAGAGTGGCTACACACTTATTGCATCTTACTTTGTCAGCATGAGGCTTGGTTGGCTCTATTATAGGAGAAATCATTCTATAGTTTTGGAGGGGTATAACCCCAACATAGCAGCACGACAATTCGGCTTTATTCAGGCCACTCTCTTGGATGGACTTCTAGCACTTCCTAGGGTGACGGAATATCGTTATTTGAGCTCCCTCTCATCTCAGCTTATCTTTAGATAGTCGCCATGACCTGAGCTTTCCAACTCTGACTTGGGATAGGGTCCTGCTTCTATATAGCACCTATATATGCTTCTATTGGCATTGCACACTTACGGTTGTCTTGGATTCAACACACCTTTTCCACCTTCTTCGAGCTTGGGATTCAGAGGTATAATAGGAGGATCAGGGGCTCTAGATGACCGAGTCATTTATTAGAGCCGAGAGATTACGCTTTAATGCATACAGAGTCTTATAGAGCACTTGATAAGAGATGAAAGAGGAGTGCTGAGCCTATTTATAAACATGACTGCTCCAATATGGATATTAATGTTATTATTCCATTTATTTTTTTTCACACATATATATAATAGAATGTAATACTACAACACCCTCACATGGATGCAGGCTAAGTTCTCCTTCCTTTAACAGGGGTCGACCAAGGGGCAGGACATCATACGATAAGACATGTTATAAATTTCTTTCATTTGAGCAATATATATTAAATTTGATTTTTATATTTAATATATTTCCTCTGCTTTATTTTCGGCACCCCAGCATACACCTTATGAGCATATCAGCTGAGCTCAGAGCTTTGAGACAGAGGGAGTAGCCTCTTCTGGTGAGGCATCAGGAGTTAGAGCAACAACCACTCATACGGTGGAGGACTTCTCTTGGATAGCTGTCAAGGTTGAGCATTTGAAGCATAGATTGTCATTTTCCACCGAGGAGTTTGACATGGCACATCATCAATTAGAGTTTACAGAGGGCAACGAGCGATGTTGTTTGCTTATTTATTCAGTCATACAGTAGATCAGCAACATTCAGTTCAGACTTTGACAGCCTCTCTATAACCTCTCAGGTACGTATACATGTGTTTATTTATAATTTTGAATTAAAATTTTGGACTTTTAGTCTTTTTAGTAGCTTGACCCTTAGGTTTGTAAGCATAAAGCATTATGTTGTCATAGCTAGCATATTTAGCTAATAAGCATGTTGACACATAATTCCCTTTCACTTTAAAAAATAGTACATGTGAAATTACACCTTTGCAAGATTATATGAAATTTATCTCTTACTTTATAGGAATAAATGATTATTGCCTCCTACTTTATAAGATGACATATAGGTTGTCTCATGTATTACAAAAATATATAAAAAATTACCTGCTGTATTATAGGAGGGTGAATTGATGGCACCCTACTTTGTAGGGGGGTTGATGTATATAAAAAATTGTCTCCTATATTACAGGAGTATATAATAGATGTTCTCCCATATTACAGGAAGAAATATATATATATATATATATATATATATATATATATATATATATATATATATATATATTTCCTCCAATATTACAGGAAGATATGAACGGTATCTCCTGCCATTTTGGATGATATATATAAATTGCCTCATATATTACAAGAGGATGTAAAAGGTATCTCCTGCTTTATAAGGTGATATGTATAAATTGCCTCTGTATTACAAGAAGGTGTATGTCAAGTGCCCCTTGCATTGCAAAGGACCATGTAAATTTTTATCCTGCATTATAGGAATATATGTGGATCATCTCTTATGTTATAGAAGAGATTAAATATTATCTCCTGGCTTGCAAGAAGATGTATAAATTATTTCCTATATTGCAGAAGAAATTTATAAAATAACATTTTGTGAATTGGGTGCTTAGGTGTGGCATTTCTTTAGATATTGGTCATTACTTTGTGGCATAAGCCCTTAACCAAATAAGTCTATAAGTTGGTAGGCTCATTCTTTATATACCTTTTCAATATTGATGGGCCCCTTCCATATTTGGTTGAATTTACCGTCGATACGACGGTGGGGAACTATAGGTCCTTTATGAACTAATACAAGTTCACCTTCTTTAAAACTCATAAGATGGACCATTTGATCGTGAGCCCTAATCATTCATATTTTATAAATTTCTAAATTTTATCGGGCTTAAAGTCTAATTTCATCTAAAGCTTCAAGCTCTTCCAATTGTAGAATATCATTTTTTTCTTCAATGGGTTCATATTATATAGCAATACTAGCGATAGAAATTCTACTTTGAGAGGTAATATTGCCTCTGTACCGAAGACTAAAGAATATGGAGTAGCCTGTGTCGAAGTCTTATAAGTTATACGATATGCCCACAAAGCTTCTGTTAATTTATCATGTCAATCCCTCTTATTTTTAGAATAAATTTTGATGAGCAATTTAAACAAATTTTTGTTAAATGCTTCGGCTAAACTATTAGCTCTTGGGTTATATATTGAAGAATAATGCTTGTCTATTTTATGGGATTCGATAAATCGTTATATTTTGACACTTTTAAAGGTAGTACCGTTGTACCATATGATTTGACGTGGCACCCCAAAATGGTAGACAATTTTATCTCGAAAGAATTTCATCACATTGTCCGCTTTAATTTCTCTTAGGGGAATTATTTCAGTCCATTCTGAGGAAGAAGGTGGATCTATAGGACCAATTATATCAGTACCCAAGTTTCGAATGACCATAATACTACTGTGGGATGTAACGAGTTAGGTGGTCGATGTATAACATCAGAATGTACTTAACATTGATGGTATTTCTTAGCATAATCAAGATAATCTTTAACCATACTTTGTAAATAATATCCTATGCGTTTGATTTTAATTTTCATTTTTGGTCTGGATTGATGTGCACCGCACAATCCTTTATGGACTTCAGTTATGACTTAATTAGATTCATTAGGACCCAGATATTGTAGCCATATTTAGTCAAATGATCTACGATATAGCGTGTCATTCATAGAAGCATATCTTAATGCTCTTTTGGATATTTGCAAAGTGGTTGATCTATCCTCTGGTAACCTACCTTTTTTGAAATATATAATGAATGGTTCCCTCCAATCATTCTCATATGATATATGCAATCTCTCGGGTGTTTCTTTTCCTTCATCAAGTTATAAAGAGGTCGGGGCCAATGCATGTCTATTCTTGATGGTTAGAATGATTGGGTCCTCTTGGGAATTCATTATTTATTTATACAGCTTTGCTAGCGCATCGGCCTTATAGTTTTCACTAATTGTAACCCTAGTTAGGGTTACTTCGGGGATTTATTCTAGGAATTTCAAAGCATACTCATGATATGAGATTAGCTCAGGCTTATTAATTTTAAAAGCATTTGCTATTCACTTAATTATAAGTTAAGAATTTTCATATATATATACATACATATATATATTGTTTCTGAATTTACATATTAATTGTAAAGCTCAAAACTCGCTATTAGAGCTTTATATTCAACTTCAATATTAGTATAGGGTTCTATTAAGCTATAAGAGTATTAAAGTATTTCGGCTTGTAGAGTTATGAATATAAGGCTAATGCCCACCAAAATTATTGGGAGTTTAGGCAGTCTAGCTGGTTTTATTGATGAAGCTCCATCAAAATAGAGCTTTTATTCTTGCAAGTGTATTTTCTCTTCCACTTCGAGTATCTGTTCATCTGGCAGCTCGTCACTAAGTAGAAAGCATACAAGTAAAGGATGGGCAGCTAGAAAATCCATTAGCGCCTATCGTTTTATAGCCTTTTGTGGTATGTAAGTTATATCAAATTGCATTAATAATATATTTCATTTGTCTGGATGACCCATCAGAGTGGGTCTAATCATTAAAAACTTTAATGAATTCACCTTATATATTAATGTTATCTTAAGGGATAACATATAATGTCATAGTTTTTGCGTAGTAAAAAATTAATACTAAATACTATTTTTCAATTGTTAAATAATTTGATTCAGCCCGTATTAGTCGACAACTAATATAGTAAAGGGCATTTTATTTGGCATTGGCATTATCTTGTGCTAGTAATACTTCGAGCGATTCCTCCAAAGCTGTTGTATACAAAATTAAGGATTTCCCCGGAATAGAAGCTGCGAGATTTGGAGGATTCAAGAGATATTGCTTTATGCTATTAAATGCCTCCTGACAAGCATCGTCCCACACGAAAGCAGTATTTTTCTTCTCACTCGTGTGATGGGTTGGCATCTAAGCGAGAGATTAGATATAAATTTTAGGATATATGTATTCTTCCTTGTAATGAACAGACTTCTCTTAGAGTTTTTGGAGGTGGCATCTCAACTATCGATTGGATTATATCGGGATCAATTTTGATTCTTGTATAGCGTATAATAAATCCTAGAAATTTTTTAAATAAGACATCAAAGGAGCATTTAAGTGGATTCATTTTCAAATTAAATTTGTGAATCCTTTTGAATACAATTTTGAGATCGTTTACATATTGATGTTGAATTCTACTTTTTATAACTAGATCATCAACATACTATTCCACATGCTTGTGAATAAGACCATCAAAGATGCGGGTTATCGGCCTTTGATAAGTGTCCCCAACATTTTTTAATCTAAATGATATAACTTTGTAATTATATTTAACGATAGGGGTTCAAAAGGCAGTGTGCTTTTGTCGTTTAGGTCCATTTTAATATAATTATAACCCAACGATTCATCCATGAATGAGATCATATCATTATTTGATGTATTATTGACCAAGAGTTCTGCATTAGGAAGTGAAAAATCATCCTTCAGACATGCTTTATTCAAGTATTGATAGTCAATGCATATGTGAATTTGACCATTTTTCTTTTCTACTGGGATGATGCTAGTGATCAAGTCAGCATATTTTTTTTTTTCTGGATGAAGATAGCTTCAATGAGTTTTTAATTATTAATGACAACTTGCTCTTCAATCTCTCAAGTCACATTCACTTAGGTGTCTTTTTCAGGGTTATTTTTTTGCATTGATGGAGAGCTTATGTACTACCACCTCTAGTGATAAATCAGGCATTTTGGTGTAGTTCCATGCGAAATAGACTTTATATTTAAGAAGTATCATATTTAGCTCTTCTGTAGATTTGCTATAATAAAGCTTGGCTATGGGTCTTCTCCGGTACTCAAATTTATCTCTTTGAGTTCATCCACAGTAGCTTGACCACCTTCTTTGAACTCTTTTGGATCTTCTTTTAGATCTAACATTAAATCTTCTACTTGATTTTGTTTCCTTCCTCCTTGTTTGTAATGCTGTAAGAGGTTGCGTACGTAAGACGCAGATGTCGGGGGTACTTAAAATAGTGGTAGGATGTTGCTCATGGGGGACATGAATGTCGAGCATATCCAAGATACTTTGTTATAGATAAACCATTTCCAATGGGCCTTTGTGTATGCTTGTTATGCATGAGTTCTCTGAAAAAATGGGTGTGTTTATTTGTTTGCATAAAGAAAATATTTCTCTCCCTGAGCTTTCTCATAATGGGTGGAGGATATTGAGGGATGATTATCAACATATTTCTGTACTCCTACTCATCTTCACATTCTATTTCATAAGCAGTATGATGCGGTATCACTTTTGTTTCATATAAAAGGGATCGACGTTCATTGAGACCACTTTTGGGGGAACATAGAAAGTCTTTAGCATTCCTATTTTTTGTTTTTGACAAGGTAGTCAATGTTTTGGAATGCACCTCCATCATAGGTACTTTTGATGATATTTATAGATAGCTGCTCTTTAGATACCCTTATGATCGAAATTGATACTTTTTGTAATTTCTAAAATATGAAACTTGATCCTGTGTCTCGTTCCTCTTTAAATTCCATAGTACCCCTAGGCTGGTAAAGGAATTTGTCTTCTTCCTCAATACTTGATTTGGTCGAATATCGTACCTTATGCATGATTAGCTTTGTAATAAAAAAGTTTGGCTGATAGTTCACTCTTTTTTCCCCTATAATTAGGGGTTTAGAAGTTGTGGATATATCATCATCCTCTTCGGTAACACTATCGAGGTGAGTTATTGAGAAATTTGCTTCAATTTGTTCTTCCCTTTATCATTCAACTTTCCTTTATCCAGCATAGCGGCCTACATTCTCAGAAGATCGTTGCCTTTTAACTTTTGTGCTATATAGTACTTGGCATCATCATAGATTTTGACTTCTTGCACCAAGAGCAGTTTTTCGTCGCCATTAACGCAACGTTCCTCATTATCTTGATTGTATTTCATACATTGATGAAGTATTGAAGACACTATGACATACTCGTGGAGCCATGATCATCTGAGAAGTGCCTTGTATGATGTATTGGAATCAATTACGTGCAACCTTGCTTTTGTATGTAGCTCTTCAAATCTTATAGGTAAGGCCATAGATCTCAAGGTTCTTTGCCCTTATTCATTGAACTCTTACAAGAGTATTGTGCTTTTGGTTAGATATTGAACTTAAAGGGCCAATCCTTTGAGCATTTTGAGGCTCATTAGATTGACAGAGGAACCTAGATCGATCAAAATTCTATTAATTTCCATAATGTTACTCTCAGCCATAACATAGAGTGGTCGATTATAATCTGTAGTTTCTAGGAGCAGATTATTATCGCAGAAAGTAACAATACTAGAATTTTGCGTATACAAAGTTTCTTTCAAGCTTTGCTCGAGAAAAAAATGCCTCATACCATTCAGGATTCTACAAAGCCTTGATGAGTGTTTCCCTAAAGTCCTTGGAGATAATAAGGGCATCATATATACTCAGCAGTTCAGGCAACTTGCAGAGATGGGACAATATACTGTAATTTATATTTACTCGGAGGCCCGTCAGTGGGTATAAACCAAAAAAAAAATGTAATTTATATTTGCACTTATTGTTTTAGGCTTTGGTGGATTTTGTAGCATAGCCGCTTGGTTGAGCTTGATATTCTTATCCTGCTCCTTTGCCTTCTTCTAAGCTGGAGGAAGAACTTGTTCCCCACTTCTTAGTTGAATTTGCATCACTTCTTCAAATGAATAATCTTCAACGTGGGAGTCTTCCATGTTCGCTACCTCTTTAGTTTCTGCAGAATCCAAGCTGTTTCTAAGCTTTGGACATTTATGCTTAAGAGTTGGTTTACTATTATTTTTGCCATCCAAAAAATATGGTTCTTTGTTTGAATTCATAAACAGCGATGCCGTATGGCACATTTTCTTAGGACAGACTTTTGAATTGACCTTTTAAGAATTGAGAGTTCCACCTCATTCTCTCGCATTTCTTTCTCCTCTTTGGCTTATAACCTAGCAAGTTTCCCTTTAAATACTTGTGTTTTTTCGGATTCCAAATTGAGGTGTAAGTCAGCCATGTAGTCCTCCAACCTGATAGGTCATATAGGAGGTTCCTGGAATTGATCGATAAAATTGATGTACTATCAGATTTCGGTCTTATGTGCCAACAATCTTCTCTTCTTTATTCTTTAAGATCTGGACACAGAATCCTTTATTCTTTGTCTTTGTAATAGTTCAAGGACTTCTTTTTACTTGACATAGGCTCCTCCTCAGCCGAGTTCATTAAGCAGATGAGTCTTAAAAGAATGTTCTTGAATTGGAAATGGATTGAAGACTCTTACGCTTAACGAAGTTGACTGAGGAGGAGCCTACGTCAAGAAAAAGAAGTCCTTGAATTATTACAAAGACCAAGGAGGAAAGGCTTTTGCATCCAAATCTTGAAGTAGAAAGAAGAAGAGATCGCTGGGACAGAAGATCGAAATCCAATAGTACATCGATTCTATTGATGAATTCGAAGAACTTCCTTGATGACCTATCAGGTTGGAGGACTACATGGCTGACTTACACCTTAATTTGGAATCCGAAAAAAAACACAAGTATTTCAATAGAAACTTGCTCGGTTATAAGCCAAAGAGGTGAAAGAAATGTGAGAGGATGAGGTGGACCTCTCAATTCTCAAAAGGCCAATTTGAAAGTCTATCCTAAGAAAATGTGCCATACAACATCGTCGTTTATGGATTCAGATGAAGAACTATGTTTTTCAGATGACAAAAATAAACGTAAGCCAACTCTTAAGCATAAATGTCTAAAGTTTGGAACCAGCTCAGATTCTAAAGAAACTGGAGTGGTAGCGAACACGGAAGACTCCTACGCTGAAGATGATTTGCCTAAAGAAGTGACGCAAATTCAGCTAAGAAGTGGGAAACAAGTTCTTCCTCCACCTTAGAAGTAGGCAAAGCAGCAGAATAAGAATATCCAGCTCAACTAAGCGGCTATGCCACAAGATCCACCAAAGCCTAAAACTACAAGTGCAAATGTAAATTACAATATCTTGTTCCATCTCCTCAAGCTGCCTGCACTGCTGAGTATATATGATGCCCTTGTTATGTCCAAGGACTTTAGGGAAACACTCATCAAGGCTTTGTAGAATCCTGAACAATATGATACTTTCTTTGCTGAGAAAAGCTTGAAAGAAATTTTGTATACGCAGAATACCGCTACAGTTACTTTCTACGATAATGATCTTCTCCTGGAATCTACAGATCATAATTGACCACTCTATGTTATAGCAAAGAGTAACAATCTGGAAATTAAGAATTTTGATCGATCTAAGTTCTTCTATCAATCTAATGAGCCTCAGAATGCTTAAAGGATTGGCCCTAGACATTCAATATCTAACCAAAAGCACAGTATTCTTGTAAGTGTCTAATGAACAAGGGCAAAGAACCTTGGGATCCATAGTCTTACCTTTAAGCTTTGGAGAGATACATACAGAGGCAAGGTTCTATATAATTAATTCTAATACATCATACAAGGCACTTCTCGGATGACCATGGCTCCAGGAGTATGTTATAGTGCCTTTAACACTTCATCAATGTACGAAATACAATCGAGATAATGAAGAATATCACATTGATGGTGACGAACAACCATTTTTAATGCATGAAGCCAAAATCTATGATGACACGAAGTACTTTATAGCACAAAAGTCAAACGAAAGCTATCTTTCAAGAATCGAGGCTACTATATTGGATAAAGGAAAGATGAAAGATAAAGGGAAGAATAATTTGAAGCAAATTTGCTCAGTACCTATCCTCAGTAGTGATACCAAAGAGGATGATGATATATCCACAACTTTTAAAACCCTAATCATAGGGAAAATAAAGAGAGAACTATCAGCTTTCCTTTTTTTATTACAAAACTAATCATGCAAATAAGGTATGATATTTGACCAAATCAAGCATTGAGGAAGAAGACGAATTCCTTTATCATCCTAAGGATACTACGAAAGTTTAAGAGGAAGTGGACCCGGGACCTAATTCTATATCTAAGAATTTACAAAAAAATAATAATTTTGATGATAAGGGAATCTAAAGAGCAGATATCTATAAATATAATCAAAATAATTCCTATGCTAGCAGCACATTCCAAAGCATTGACTACCTTGTCAAACATAAACATAAGAATGTAAAAGACTTTCTATTTCCCCCTCAAAAGAGGTCTCAATGAAAGCTGATCCCTTTTTTATGAATCAAAAGTGATACCACATCATATTGCTTAAGAAGTAGAATGCGAAGATGAGTGGAGTACAGAGATATGTTGATAATCCTCACATAGTATCCTCCACCCATTATGTGAAAGCTCATGGAGAGAAATAGTTTCTTTGTGCAAACAAATAAATGTGCCAGTTATTTCAGAGAACTCTGGCAGAATAGGCATGCGTAAAGGCCCATTGATAATGGTTTGTCTACAACATGGTGTCTTGGATATGCTCAACATTCATGTCTCGCACGAGCAACATCCTACCACTATCTTGAGTACCCCTGACATCTACATCTCACATACTCAATCTCCTACAACATTACGAATAAGGAGGAAGGATTATTGGTACCTAAAAATTAAGCTAAAGATCTAATAGTAGAATTAAAAGAAGCTCCAAAAGAGTTTGAAAAAGATGGTCAAGCTACTATGGATGAACTCAAAGAAATAAATTTGGGTATCGAAGAAGACCCAAAGCCAACCTTTATTAGTGCAAATCTCCCGCATGATAACATAGAAAAGCTAAAAATGCTATTTCTTAAATACAAAGATTGTTTCATGTGGAACTACGCCAAAATTGGAACTACACCGAAGTGCCTGGTTTTTCACTAGATGTGACAGTGCATAAGCTCTCCATCAATACCAAAAATAACTTGTCAAACAGGAATCTAAGTGAATGTGACTTGAGTTTAAAGAGCAAGTCGTCGCTGAAACTTAAAGCTCATTGAAGCAGGTTTTATGCAGGAAGAAGAATATGTTAACTAAATTGCCAACAATATCCTTATAAAAAGAAAAATGTTCAAATTCACATATGCATCGATTATCGAGACCTGAATAAAGCATGCCCGAAGGATGATTTTTGACTTCCTAATGTAGAACTCATGGTCAATAATATGTCAACCCATAATATGTTCTCATTCATGGATGAATTATAGGGTTATAATAAGATTAAAATAGACCCAGACGATGAAAAACACGCTGCCTTTTGAACACTTATCGGCATGTACTGTTATAAAGTTATGCTATTTGGATTGAAAAATGTCGGGGCCACCTATCAAAGGAATATGATCTGCATCTTTTATGGTCTTGTTCACAAGCATGAGGAATATTATGTTGATGGACATGTTTTAAAAAGTAGAATTCAACATCAATATATAAACGATCTCAAATTTGTATTCGAGAGGATTCACAAATTCAATTTGAAAATGAATCCGCTTAACTGCACTTTTGGTTTGACATCCAACAAATTTCTTAGATTTATTGTATGCTATGCAGGAATCGAAATTGATCCCTATAAAATCCAAGCGATAGAGGAAATATCACCTCCAAAAACTCTAAGACAACTTCATTCATTACAATGATGATTGACAAATATCCGAAGATTTATATCTAATATCTTAGGTAGATTCTAACCCTTCACACGATTGAGAAGAAAAGTACTTTCGTGTGGCATGATGCTTGTCAGGATGTATTTAATAGAATAAAGTAATATTTGTTGAATCCTCTAATTCTCGCTGCTCCTATTCCGGGCAAACCCCTAATTTTGTATACAGTATCTTTGGAGGAATCGCTCAGAGCATTGCTGGCACAAGATAATGCCAATGGAAAAGAAAATATCCTTTACTATAGTAATCGTCGATTAATAAGGGCTAAATCAAAGTATTTATCAATTAAAAAGCAGTGTTTAGCATTAATTTTTTGCTACGAGAAAACTGTGACATTATATGTCATCCCTTAAGATAACATTGATATCTAAGGTGATTTCATTAAAGTCTTTAATGACTAGATCCTCTCTAATGGGTTGTCTAGCCAGATCGACTGTATTATTAATACAATTTGGTATAACTTACATGCCACAAAAAATTGTGAAAGGCCACAAAAGGCTTCGAAAGGATACACACTAGGGGATTTTCTAGCTACCCATCCTTTACCTGTATGCTTTCCACTTAGTGACGAGCTACTAGATGAGCAGATACTAAAAGTGGAAGAGAAAATATATTTACAAGAATAGGAGCTCTATTTTGATGGATGTTCATCAATAAAATCAGCTAGACCGCCTAAACTCCTAATAGTTCAAGTAGGCATCATCCTTATATTCATAACCCCGCAAGTCGAAATGCTTCGATACTCCTATAGCTTCATAGAACCCCATATTAATAATGAAGCTGAATATGAAGCTCTAATAGTAGGTCTTGAGCTTACAATTAATATACAAATTCAAAAACTCCATATATATGGAGATTCTCAACTTATAATTAAGCAAATAGCTGGTGCTTTTAAAATTAATAAGCTTGAGCTAATCTCATATCATGTGTATGCTTTGAAACTCCTAGAATAAATCCCTGAAGTAACCCTCACTAGGATTATACGTAGTGAAAACAGCAAGGCTGATGCACTGGAAAAGCTGTCTAAATAAATGGTGAATTCTCAAGAGGATCTAATCATTCTAATCATCCAGAATAGACATACATTGGCCCCAACCTCTTTACAAGATGTTGAAAGAAAATAAACACCCTAGAGCTTCCATATATTGGATGAGAATGATTGGAGGGAACCATTCATTACATATTTCAAAGAAGGTAGGTTACTGGAGGATAAATCTATTGCTTCCCAAATATCCAAAAGAGCGTTAAGTCATAACTGAAGTCCACAAAGGATTCTGCGGAGTGCATCATTTCAGACCCAAAATGAAAATTAAAATGAAATGCGTAGGATATTATTGGCATATCATAGTTAAAGATTGTTTTGATTATGCTAAGAAATGCCATCAATGTTAGGTGCATTCCGATGTTATAAATCGACCACATAACCTGCTACTTCCTATAATAGAATCATGGCCATTTGGAAAGTTGGGGTACCAATATAATTGGTCATATAGAACCACCTTCTTCTATTAGTCATATAGAACCACCTTCTTCTTTAGGACATTGGCTCATCCTCGCTGCCACCGATTGCTTCTCAAAATGGTCTGAATTAATTCCCTTAAGAGAAGTTAAAGCAAACAATGTGATGAATTTATTTTGAGATAATATTGTCTATCATTTTGGGGTTCCACGTCAAATCATATCGGACAACGGTACCGCCTTAGAAGTGCCAAAATTTATCGATTTATCGAACACCATAAAATAGATTAGCATTATTCTTCAAGATACAACCCAAGAGCTAATGGTTTTGCTGAAGCATTTAACAAAAATTTGGTTAAATTGCTCAAGAAAATTCTCTCTAAAAATAAAAAAGAATGGCATGATAAATTAATAGAAGCCATGTGGGTATATCACACAACTTATAAGACTACGACACAAGCTACTTCATATTCTTTAGTCTTCAGTACAGAGGTGATATTACCTCTTGAAATAGAATAACTATCACTTCGTATTGTTATACAATATGAACTCACCGAAGAAGAAAATGATTTTCTATGATTATAAGAACTTGAAGCTTTAGCTGAAATTAGACTTCAAGCCCAATAAAATTTCAAAATTTATAAAGCACGAATAACTAGGGCTCACGATCGAATTGTCCGTCCTAAGAGTTTTAAAGAAGGTGAACTTGTATTAGTTTACAAAAAGACCAATAATTCCTAACCATCATATCCATGGCAAATTTGACTTAATATGGGAGTGCTCTTCATTATTGAAAAGTTATATGAAGAAGGAGCCTATCAACTTATAGACTTATCTGGTCAAAGTCCTATTCCACTAAGTAATGGCCAATATCTGAAGAAATACCACACATAACCTCCCAATTGACAGGATGTGATGTTAAAAATTTCTCCTTTCTCCTACAATACAGAAGGCAACTTATACATCTTTTTTGCAAGTTAGGAGATAATATTTAATCTCTCCTATCACAAAAGGAGACGAACCACATATATTCCTGCAATGTAGGATAAAAATTTATATGGTCCCTTGCAATGCAAGGGGCACTTTACATACACCTTCCTGTAACACAGGGGACAATTTATACATATCACCCTATAAGGTAGGAGATATCTTTTACATCCCCCTATAATGTGGTAGGCAATTTATATATATCATCTTGCAAGGCAGGAGATACTGTTCATATCGTCCTGTAATATAGGAGGCAATTTATGTATTTCTTCCTGCAATATGGGAGAACATCTGTTATATCCTCCTATAATATTGGTGATAATTTTTATATACATGACCCCCTACAAAGTAGGGTGCCATCAATACACCCTCCTGTAATACATGAGGTAATTTTTTATATATTTCGGCAATACATGAGACAACCTGTATGTCATCCTATAAAGTAGGAGTCATTAATCATTTATCTTTATAAAGTAGGAGATAAAGTTCATAAAATCTTTCAAAGCAAGGTGTAATTTTGTATGAACTCTTTTACAAAGTGAAAGGTAATTATGTGTGAAAGTGCTTACTGGCTAAATGCTAGCTATGACAACAGAATATTTTATACTCAGAAACTTAAGGGTCGAACTACTGAAAAGATTAAAAGTCTAAAAGTTTAATTCAAAATTATAAATAAACACATGTATACATTCCAGAGAGGTTGTATAGAGGCTATCAAAGTCTGAACTGGATGCTCCTAATTTGTCGTCTGACTCTTAATAAATGAGTATGAAATATCGCTCGTTGGTCCTATCAAAACTCCAATTGATAATGTGTCAAGTCAAACTCCTCAGTGGAAAATGAAAATCTATGCCCAAAATGCCTAAAGTTGATAGCCATCCAAGAGAAGTCCTCCTTAGTACGAGTAGTTGCTGCTCTAATCTCTTGACACCTCGCTAGAAGAGCCTACTCCCTCTGTCTCAAAGCTGTAAGCTCAGTTGATATGCTTAGAAGCTTAATATGCTCTTTAGAGATGTTTCGTTGACAATGCTGCAAGGCCTGTAAACTAAAATCCAGATTAAAGAGGGCTCTCCTTATCCTATCCCTGACAACTCTGGCTTCAATCTCTAAATCAGAATGAACTATGTTATAGAGCTCTTGAGAAGTGAAGTGCATCTAAAATAACCCAAACTCAATAGTACGGTAGAGGAACTCCCATGTCTGTGAAATATTATCACAAAGACCATAGGTGCAACAAAGTTTAAGAGCAAACTAGTCTCTGTATGGTAGCTAAACAAGTCTGGTAGAGTATCAAAGTCCACACTCAATAAAAAAGCTTGATGTGTAACAAAAACATACTGCTCTCTTCTCGGCCATCGTTGATTAAAAGAGTGACAGATCTGGAACACTGATCTTGACTCAAAATATGAAAGCTTCAGACCTAGAACTAGGAGGGAGGAGCTATCATTGCAAAGATAAAAAATATATAAAATAGAGTATGTTAATATAAATTATATAATACTTGAGAAATGAAAGTCCTTTGCTAAAGCTGCATATCGATGGTTACCTGGGCAAGAAGTAACACCAGGTGAGGATCCCCCTGATGAAAAACTTGGGACCATCTGAGTCGAGGAAGAACGAGTAATCAATTCCATCATAGTAGCCTTAGCATCACTTTTAGATAGTAGCTGGGTAGAGTCACTATGAGTAAGCTGAGCATCTGGTGAAAATCATCATGATGAGTCACCGACGATCACCTAAGTGGAATTTGAAAGGGTTGGACAAGAAGCAAGATCTACGCCAAGTCTACTAGCATCATCGATAGTGACACTAATAAACTGAAGAGATGCTAGTTGGCCGCCTACATATATGTATGAAGGTAGGTGAACAGAGAGAAATATAAATGAATGCCAAAGAATAAATAGATATATAAGGAATATTTAGCTCCAACATCACCAGAAGTAGTGGTGACAATACGTGGATGATCAGTTCCTGAATGATCTCCCAAATTTAGGTCACTCGATGACTGTTGATGTGTGGAGCTACCTGTACCTAGTGCCAAACTTGAACTAGTGTAATGAGCTGATGAAACATGTGTAAATCTACTAAGCTGTAGCTCAAGAGAAAACCTCCTACCTGAGTGAAAGAAAGCTAAAATTACCTGATATTCAATCAATTAATAAAAAATAAATAAAATGCATTAGTACCTTATTCACTAGGATGGAACTCGTATGGGCCCGAAATATCACAGTCGTGTATATTCCAGCTGGTTCCAAAGTGGGAGAGCCCAGTAAATTGACTGGTGCATGTCGGGATGCTGATAATGAAGTAGAGAAAATATATTAAATATAAAGTTTAAATTTAATATATACTGCTCAAATAAAAGAAATTTATAACATGTCTAGCTGTATGATGTCCTGGCCCTTGGTCATTGACCCCTGTCAAAGGAAGGAGAAGTCATCCTACATCCATGCGAGGGTGTTGTAGTATTATCATTCTATTATATAAATGTGTGAAAGAAAAATAATAAATGAAGTATAACATTAATATACATACCATAGCAATCATGCCTATAAATAGGCTAAGGAATCCTTCACCTCCTGTCAGGTCCCTTATAAGACTTTGTATGCATGGGAGTATAATCTCTCAGCCCTAACAAAGGTCTCAGGCATGTAGAGCCCTGATCCTCCTATTGTACCTTTAAATACTAAGCTCGAAGAAGGTGTGTTGAATCCATGAAAATTGCATATGTATAATGCCAGTAGAAGCATCTATATACGCTATGTAGAAGCGGGATGCTGTCCTAAGTTAGAGTTGGAAAGCCCAGGATGAAAGCAAGCTCAAATGATGATGATCCATCATGCCAGGAAGTACTGGAAGTCCATCCAAGGGAGTGGCCTGAACAAAGCCGAACTATCATGCTGCTCTATTGGGGTTATACCCCTCCAAAACATAGAATGGTCTCTTATGTAATAGAGGTAATCATGCCTCATGATGACAAATTAAGATGCAATAGGTGAGTGGCCACTCCTAGAAAGTAAAGTTGTCTTATCTCTCTCAGTCAAAGAATACAGAAGCGAAACACCAAGGCTCCGAGGTGGTAAATCCTCAATTGGATATCTGTAAAGTACTTTGGAACGTCTTGCCACATGTAAATGTGCAAACATAAACAACCTTATATAGGCTCGATCTTTGGCTGAAGGCGCCCTGACTAGTTGAATTAGGAAAAGGAAGAAGTGATTTGTATAGTAATCGAGCTGCACGACCCAACTAAAAGCTCTTACTATATATGTATGCATAAACCTGTGAGTATAATGCCATGACATCTCAACAACATGCTGACGGCGATCATAAGAGGAAGGAATCTGTCTTAAGGTGTGATATATCTGTACAAGTATAGATGGAGCTAACGAAACCTGTCTCTCACTAGCAATCAGACTCACCATCAAAAGTGTGCTAGGGCGAAAGACCCTATCTTTGTACGGGATGCAAAACCATATAGCCAGCTGGCTATAAAAGCCACCAAAGGCATCTCCTTTGAATCTCCTTTGGTAAAATTAGGCTATCCCTGCTACTGGCTCATGCTCAAAAATTCTGGCTGTAGACAGCTCAGAAGATTGAAATCCTTTGTCATATAGATCCTGAAGGTGAGCAAACTATACAGCATATGCCTTTCAACTTAGTAGGCTCTCAATAAAGTCCTCTAGAGAAACTAACCCAATCATGATGACTCATCTATCTATATAAATAATAGTCATGAGCTAAACTCTGATGGAGACAATCAAAATATACAAACTCTGCTCTCCTTTGCTGGTCAATTGGCTGATGTCTGATTAAGTCATAATCCTTGATAATAAACTCCTCATAGGGAATGCCCAAAATGGACAAACTAGAAATCAACTAAGGTCCCAAAGTGTGATGGCCATCTCATTCAGCCCAATTCAATAGGTATTAATAACATTGTCCCAATGCTTAACTAATCCCCGAAGCTCAATCAAACAAGTGTTGGTGTTAGCTGAGTATTTGGAAATCATTACCAGTACCTATTGGATTGGGTTGAATGTAATGGCCATCACACTTTGGGATCTACGACTAATTTCTAGCTTACCCATTTTGGGCATCCCTTACGTCCCGATGATTATGACTTATTCAGATATTAGTCGGCTGGCCAGCATAGGAGAGGATAATTTCTATATTTTGAAGTCCTCCATCATAGTCTAACTCAATACCATTATTTACATAGACAGAGGAGCCATCATCCTCTGGTTATAGTTTCTTTGGAGGACTAGATTAAGAGCTTATTGAGTCAAAAATATATACTATATAGTCCGCTCACCCTCATGTTCCATTTGACACAGGATTTCAGTTTTCTTAGCCATCTTCAGCAAGGATTTTTGAGCCTAAGCTAGCAATACGGACACAACCTATTTCTACCAGAGGAGTTTCAGAGGAGATCTTTTTGGTGGCTTCATAGCCACCTTGCTATATAACTTTATCTTCACAGACCTGAAAGTTCGATAGGGATGTTAAGCCCTGATGAACTAGTCCCGAGGCTAATCAAGATGGGGGTGAATTGGTTATTTAAAAATTTGAGAGCAACAGTAAAAACCTTTTCGTTGATTTGCAGCAGAAATAAATAAAATAATCAAACAAAAAGATCAAACACAATTTCACCCAAGCAGTTAATCACTGAAAAACAAAAGTGCAGAAAGTAATCAGAATGAACACACCGGATTTTATAGTGGTTCGATCAACTTGACCTACGTCCACTCCCCGGAGCCTCCCCTCCGGGTATTGCACTAAACCAAAGTGTCTCTCCTTTTGCTCCCACAGCAAGGTGGAGAAGCCTGTACAAAAATCTCCTTTCCACCAATACGGTGAGACAGAGAACCTAACCTCCTTTTGCTTCCTCCTGAAGCGGGCAGAGAATCCTAGATCTTTTTGACGACGATCCTCTCACAAAGAACACCACCACGACGAAAGATGACGAGTGGAGAAGATGACTCTGATCCTTGCTTGGAGCAACCTTTGTGAACCCTCACGAACTCCCCCTCACAAGATCCCCTCTCTCTCTCCCAAACTCTCTCTCTCTCTAGGGTTTCTCTGGAAAGGAAAGTGGCAAAAGATTTTTCTTGTTGGAAGAAAAATATCTTTTATAGGAGGGCTTAAAATTTGCCCTAAATCTCAACTGGTCGGCCAAGATCGTCCAGGATGATCTATAGATCGTCCTGTACGATCAGTTCAAAATCAACTGTTTCATCCTGGACGATCTGGATCTTCTGGACGATCAGTAGAAAAAATTGATCATATCGTCCCGTACGATACTGCGATCGTCCGGGATGATTAGTGTAAATCGAGGAATATCGTCCAGAAGACAGTTCAGGTTGTCTAGAGAAACTTGTGCTGGACGACTCAAAAATGACTTGATCGTCCAGGATGATAAGGATATCGTCCCGGACGATTAGTTAAAAAAGTCTACAAATTGTCCTGAACATAATTCGGGTAGTATAGCTGAAATGAACTAAACGATCCATATCGTCCAGGACGATCTTGCGATCGTCCCGTACGATGTGATTGTATCAATTAACCATTGATTGTTTTCCTTAATTACCAGATTAATTTAGGCATGATTGCACTGGATCGTCCAGGACGATACACGTATCGTCCGAGACGATCAGACCAAATAACTTAAAATAAAACCTTGCCTAACTTGATTTGGCGGCTGAAAATTTTTGATTTGAGCATATCATCCCGTACGATCCAGTGATTATCCAGAACGATCTGCTTAATTAGACACACTTAACTTTGTCGCCCTAATTAGGGTTTTTATTTTTACTGGATCATCCAGGACAATGTGCATATCGTCTAGGATGATCTGAAGAAAAAAATGAACAGAAATTCTAATTCACTCAAGCTCTCCCCCTGAGTGTGTGTGTGCAAGGTTACTTAGCTGGGGGATCAGTTACATTACAATTGACTCAATAAAAAGAAAAATAGTACACTGGACACACTTGGACCCGATCTTGAGTTGGCTTGAGTTGTTTGTGATCTTTTGTGCCTGAAACGGGTTAGCCAAGCAAAACATAATAGAAACGTGTTTGTCATCATCAAAATCAGATTTGCAATAATCTCCCCCTTTTGATGATGGCAAATATTTGTGCAGTCGTTTGAAAAATAAACTAACTAAGAGATCAAAAAATAATTTTTTTCCAATTTTTATTTAACAACCAAAGCAATACAGAAAACACAATTATAAAAATATAACAAGAACAGAAACTACTACAACTGATAACTCGCCCTTTTGACATCACAAAAAGGAGGAGGGAAACAAAGACACTGAAACATCAGTACAGACAAAAAAAAAAAAAACAACTTCAAAATAGATAACTCCCCTTTTTCGACCAGTCTGCTCCAGTAAAATAGAATTCTCCCTTAATTTTTGATCCAAAAACCAATAAGAAGACGATTGACAGTGCTGAAATCCAAAAAAAGTTGGAAATTTTGACTTTTGTAACTCAAACCCCGGGCACTTTATCGATGCAAACCTCTTTCAAAACAAAAATCCAATTCAAAAGAAAAGAAATTAGATTCGAAAAGATATCCTTTCAAGCCTCGTTCCAGAAAAATATCTAATATGATAGTAGTATTATAAAGTAATCAACCAGAAATCAAGATTTTCAAACTCAAGCTTTTGAAAATATTAAGTGACGTACAGATTTTTCTAAGACATTTAAAGATCTGAAAGGGAAGAAAGCTTGGTTTAGGCTCATTTTGTGCCTCTTTTTCAATTTGGTTGACACTTTACGCATCTTTTGATTTTTGATACACTTTTTGTGTATCTTTTAGTTGGCGACATTTCGCATCTTGTCAGCTTTGGGCTCATTTTGTGCCTCTTTCTCAATTTAATTGCCGCACTGCGCATCTTTTGTAAGCTTTCTCCTTTTCATAATCGTTAAAGAGTCTCAGCTGTGAAATTATCTTCCATACATAGGAGACGACTCTCCACAATAAGGAAGAGTAATTCATAAAATAAAAGCCATATATCGTATGATAAATGCAATCACTTGGTTTAGAAAATTATGACAATGACTCCAGACTTTGAAAACACTATTCATATGAGGTAGATTACTGTAGGAGGATAAAACAAATCTCTATTTCAAAAACTAATATTTTAATTTTGAAGAAGATTTTTATCTAAAAGAAACTATACACTAGTAAATGAGTTAGAGGAAGAGAAACAATCATCAATGTTTCTTCCCTTTAATAGATTCAGTGGAATCAATCACTGCTTACCAGCTTCAGAATAAAAATAAGGTAAAACTTTTAGTCAGAAATCCAGTTTATCAGAAGTAGCGAGCAGTGATCGGATTTTGAAAAGCATAAAACAGTAAATAACAGAGATGAACCAGTAAATAATAACAGGTAGACAATTACATCAAAAGAAATACCTAAATCAAACTAACACCAAAGCTAAAATAGAAATTAGTAGAATAAAAATAACAGAAAGTAAATAATCAAATCAAACAGTTAACTAATAGAACCAGAATAAAAACCAGAGAAATTAGAAATCAACAATCATCAGAATCAAGCATTTATATTAATCACTCCTAAGCTGGTCCTCAAAATACTGAATGAGTCAAAGGCCAGTGGTTTAGTGAATATGTCAGCCAGTTAATTTTCAGTTGCTACATGATGTAGCTCAATGTCCCCTTTTGTAACATGGTCCCTAATGAAGTGATGCCTTATATCAATGTGTTTGGCTCTAGAATGTTGGATTGGATTCTTAGAAATGTATATGGCACTAGTATTATCACACAGAACAGACATTGTGCCCACCGTTAGTCCTAAATCCAAGACTTGTTGCTTCAACCAAAGAACTTAGGCCACACAACTCCCTAAGGCAATGTACTCAGCTTCAATAGTGGAAAGTGCAACTGAGTTCTATTTTCTACTGGACCAGGAGACTAAAGACTGTCCTATGAATTGACAAGTTCCAGAAGTACTCTTTCTATCCACCCTACACCCTGTAAAGTCAGAATCAGAATATCCAATGATCTCAAAAGAGGTGCTGTATCTAGGGTACCAGATTCCTAGGTTTGGGGTCCCTAAAAGATATCTAAGAATTCTCTTAACAGCAGTCAGGTGGGACTCTTTAGGACCAGCCTGAAACCTAGCACAAAGACAAACACTAAACATGATATCAGGTCGGCTAGCAGTCAGGTAAAGCAGTGATCCAATTATACCTCTATACTTCTTCTGATCGACATATTTTCCACTTGAATCCTTATCTAACTGAATTGAGGAGCTCATGGGAGTATTGATTGGCTTGGCTTTGTCCATTTCATATTTCTTCAAAATGTCTTTAGTGTATTTAGATTGATTGAGAAATGTTCCATCATCCGTTTGCCTTATGCTTAACCCCAGAAAGTAGGATAATTCTGCCATCATACTCATCTCAAACTCCTTACTCATTATTTTAGAAAACTCATCACATAAATATTTATCAGAAGATTCAAAAATTATATCATCAACATAGATCTAGACAATGAGTAAGTCATCCCCTATTCTCCTCAAAAAAAAGGTGGTGTGTACGCTCCCCTTAACAAACTCTCTTTCTAATAGGAATGTGCTAAGCCTCTCATACCAAGCTCTGGGTGCCTGTTTCAATCCATATAAGGTCTTTTTTAATTTATAAACATGATTTAGATATTGGAAACTCTCAACACCTAGGGGTTGTTCTACAAAAACATCTTCTTTTATTACCCCTTTTAACAAGCAAAGGCACTCTTGACATCCATTTGAAACAGCTTAAATCCCTTATAACAAGCAAAGGCTAGTAGCACTCTAATGGCTTCCAACCTAGCTACAGGGGCAAAAGTCTCCTTAAAATCAATCCCTTCTATTTGATTATACCCCTTAGCCACCAATCTTGCCTTATTTCTCACCACCACAGCAGAATCATTCATCTTATTCTTAAAAACCCACTTGGTTCCCATAATACTTTGATTTCTAGGTCTTTCTACTAACTCCCAAATATCATTCCTTACAAATTGATTCAATTCTTCTTGCATAGCTAAGATCCAAAACTCATCCGAAAAGGCTTGATTGATGTTGGTGGGTTCAGTCATTGAGATAAAGGCAGAGTGGTTTAATTCCTTCCTAAGTCCATGCCTAGTCCTAACACCTTCAGAAGGGTCTCCTAAGATCAGTTCTTTAGGATGACTCGCCGAATATCTCCAATCTCTAGGCAGTGTGGTTTGAGGTTCTACCCTCTCCTCCAAATTTGCATTTCCAACCCCTTGGGTAATTTCTTCTACCTCTTCTTCTTCCTCAACTCTATTCACCTTAGGATCAAATTCATCAAACACAACATGAGTTGTTTCTTCCACCACCAAAGTCCTCTTATTGAACACCCTAAAGGATTTTCCCACACTAGAATAGCCTAAGAACACTCCTTCATCAGATTTGGGGTCAAATTTTCCTAAGGGTGATTTCCCGTTGTTCAGAATGAAAACCTTACAGCCAAAGACATGGAGGTGGGACAGGTTTGGAGTTCTACCCTTAATGATCTCATAAGGTGTTTTGTTCAGGTTTGATCTCACATTCACCCTATTCAGCACATAACAGGCAGTGTTTACCGCTTCAGCCCAAAAGTATATTGGAAGTGAATACTCAGCAAGCATGGCTCTAGCGGCTTCCACTAAGGTCCTGTTCTTCCTTTCAGCTACCCCGTTCTGCTGAGGGGTCCTAAGAGCTAAAAAATTATGTCTAATCCCTTGCTCCTCACAAAAACTTCTAAACTTCACATTCTCAAACTCTCCACCATGATCACTATGAATAGTCAGGATCTCACAACCTAACTTCCTCTGAATCCAAGTGGAGAAGGACTTAAACTCATCAAATGACTCAGATTTATGGGACAAAAATTTAATCTAAGTGAACTTCGAGTAGTCATCTAAAATCACAAACCCATAGACTCTCCTCGCTAAGCTAGCAATGATAATGGGTCCAAAGAGGTCCATGTGAAGGACTTCTAAAGGTCTAGAGGTGCTAATGTCCTTAACAGAGTGAAAAGAGGACTGGACTTGCTTCCCTAACTGACAGGTCTCACACAGGTGATCTTTAGTGAACTTAAGCTTGGGTAAACCTCTAACTAAGTCCTTTTGGGTGACTCTCCTAAGGGTTTTCATACTGGCATGACACAATCTCCTAGGCCACAACCAAGACTCATCAGCAGCAGTTTTTAAGCAAATTGAATTATCAGATTTAATGCAACTTACATCCAGCTTGTAGACGTTGTTGATCCTTTGCCCCTGCAAAACAAATTTATCATTTAAGCTTAAAACACAGCCAGTAGATAAGAATTTGATGCTGTATCCTTTGTCACAAAGTTGACTGATGCTCAGCAAGTTGTGTTTCAGTCCATCTACAAGCAAAACATTGTCAATCATAAAATTCTTTGAATCACCAATTATACCTTTGCCTACCACCTTCCTAGTGGTGTTACCTCCAAGTGTAACCTTGCCTCCAGCCCTGGCCTCCAGTGAAATGAGCTGATTTGCATCTCCAGTCATGTGTCTAGAACATCCGCTGTCCAGGTACCACATGCTCTCACGAGATCTTGTGTGAAAGCACACCTACAATATCATCAAATGTCAGTCTTAGGAACCCAAACAGGTTTGGGTTCCTTCTTATGAAAAGAAGATTGCAATGTATGCATGCTGTGCTGTGAAACAGGCAGTTTGGGCCTCCACACCCAATGTGTACTACGGTGAACAGTGCAGGTGTGGGAAATATGTCCTAACATGCCACATGAATAACATCTAACACCATGAAAAGGGTTAACTAATCTACGTGAGTGATAGTGCCTCTTCCTAGGTTTATACGAAACATGCTTTGATGATTTTAAATCTGAATCTACAAAAGGTGGAGGTGCATACAACTGTGCAAAAGTAGGAGGTGTTTGGTTTTTCTCAAAAACACTGATTTTCACTTTAAAAAATTCATTCTCTTTATTTAAACTTACAATTTCAAATTTTAAAGCACCATTACTACTCTCCACTTCACATGTCATGGTATCTAATTCTTTAAAAGCTCTCTCCAAATCAACATGAGTGATTTTCAATGAATCATGCATAGTAACTAAATCAGAATATTTTTTTATTCAATTCATCTAACTCATCAAGTAAAGACATGTGATTGTTGTCAAGTGTGGAATGATCTTTAACTACAGAATCATGCTCTTTTTACAAAGTCAAATAATCTAGTTTCAAGCTAGCATGATTTTTCTTAAGCTTCCTATACGATGCATAAATTTTTTCAGATACTTCAAGTAATTGATCATAAGTAAGCTCACATACCTCTTTTTGGTCTGACTGACCAGAGTGATCATCAGCCATCAGACACAAATTTATTTCCTCCTCTTCAGCTTCAGTCTCAGAGGAGTCGAATGTAGAGTCTGCCCAGAACGCTTTCTGAATCTGCTTCTTGTCCTTCCTGAACTTGTGTTTTTTCCTCACCCTTCTCCTTGCTTGGATGAGTTTTAAGTGTAGGATAATCAGCCTTAATGTGTCTAGGCATCCTGCATTCAAAACAAACAGTATCAGATGAATCCTTAAAATTTTTACTGGACTTACCCTTGTTCCACTTCTGAAAGTTCTTGTGCAAAAGGTATCTCCTGCCTTACAGGGTGATATGTATAAATTACCCCTATATTACATGAAGGTGTATGTCAAGTGCCCCTTATATTGTAAGGGAACCTGTAAATTTATATCCTGCATTGTAGGAATATATGTGGGTCATCTCCTATTATTATAGGAGAGATTAAATATTATCTCCTACCTTGTAAGAAGATGTTTAAATTGCCTCCTATATTGCAAGAAAAATTTTTAACATAACATCCTATCAATTGAAAGGTTATGTGTGAAATTTTCCTTCAAATATTGGCCATTACTTGGTTATATAGGCCTTTGACCAAATAAGTCTATAAGTTGGTAGGCTCCTTCTTCATATACCTTTTTGATACTGAAGGGCCCTTCCCATATTGGGTTGAATTTACCACTGATGCGACGGTGGGGAATTATAGGCCCTTTGTGAACTAATATAAGTTCACATTCATTAAAACTTCTAGGATGGACCATTCGAACACGAGCCCTAGTCATTCGTGCTTTATAAATTTCTAAATTTTTTTTGGCTTGAAGTCTAATTTCATCTAAAGCTTTAAGTTCTTCCAATTGTAGAAGATCATTTTCATCTTGGGTGAGTTCATATTTTATAGCAATACGTAGCGATAGTAATTCTACTTTGAGAAGTAATATCGCCACTGTATCAAAGACTAAAGAATATGGAGTAGCCTGTGTCATAGTCTTATAAGTTGTACGATATGCCCTCAAGGCTTCTGTTAATTTATCATGTCATTCTCTATTTTTTTTTAGAAAAAATTTTCTTGAGCAATTTAACAAAATGTTTTTTAAATGCTTTGGCTAATTCATTTGATCTTATGTTGTATATTGAAGAAAAATGCTAGTTTATTTTATGGTGTTCAATAAATCGATAAATTTTGCCACTTTTAAAGGTAGTATCGTTATCCCATATGATTCGACGTGGCACCTCAAAATGTTAGGCAACATTATCTCAAGAAAATTTCATCACATTGTATGCTTTAACTTCTCTTAGGGGAATTATTTCAGCCCATTCAGAGAAGTAATCAGTCGCAGTGAGGATGAACTGATGTCAAGGAAGAAGGTGGTTCTATATGACCAATTATATTAGTACCCAAACTTTAGAATGCACACGATGCTACTGTAGGATGTAACGGGTTAGGTGGTCAATGTATAACATCAGAATGCACTAAAATTGATGGCATTTCTTAGCATAATCAAGACAATATTTAACCATGCTATGCATATAATATCCCATGGATTTGATTTTAATTTTCATTTTTTTGTCCTAGTTAATGCGCACTGCATAATCCTTTATGGACTTGAGTTATGAGTTATTTTGATTCATCAGTACCCAAAAACCGTAGCCACATTTGGTCAAATGATCTATGATATAACATGTCAATCACGTAAGCATATCTTAATGCTATTTTGGATATTTGCGAAGTAGTAGATTTTTCTTCCGGTCTTTGAAATATGTACTGAACGGTTCCCTCCAATCATTCTCATCTGATATATGCAAGCTCTCATGTGTTTCTTTTCCTTCATCATCTTGTAAGGCAGCTGGGGCCAATGTATATCTATTCTGGATGGTTAGAATGATTGGATCCTCTTAGGAATTTGCCATTTATTTAGCTGCTTAATTATAAGTTGAGAAACTCCATCATATATATGGAGTTTCTAAATTTGCATATTAATTATAAGCTCAAGACCCGCTATTAGAGCTTCATATTTAGCTTCATTATTAGTACAGGGTTCTATTAAGCTGTAGGAGTATCAAAGTATTCCGACTTGTCGAGTTATGAATATAAGGCTGATACGCACCTGAACTATAGGGGGTTTATGTGGTCTAGCTATTTTTATTGATGAAGCTCCATCAAAATAGAGCTCCCATTCTTGTGAGTGTATTTTCTCCTCCACTTCGAGTGTCTGCTCATCTGGCATCTCGTCACTAAGTGGAAAACATACAGGTAAAGGATGGATAGCTAGAAAATTAGCTAGCGCCTGTCCTTTCACAACCTTTTGTGGCATGTAAGTTATACCAAATTGCATTAATAATATAGTCCATTTCGCTAGACGACCCATCAGATTGGGTCTAGTCATTAAAAACTTTAATGAATTTACCTTTGATACCAATGTTATCTTAAGGGATAACATATAATGTCACAGTTTTTGTGTAGCCAAAAATTAATGCTAAATATTGCTTTTCAATTGCTAAATATTCTGATTCAGCCCCTATTAGTTGATGACTAATATAGTAAATGACATTTTTTTTCCATTGGCATTATTTTGTACCATCAACGCTCCGAGCAATTCCTCCAAAGCTGTTGCATACAAAATTAGGCATTTGCCCAAAATAAGAGCAGCGAGAATTGGAGGATTCAAGAGATATTACTTTATGCTATTAAATGCCTCCTGAAAAGCATCATTCCATACAAAAGGAGTATATTTCTTCTCAATCTTGTGAAGGGTTGGCATCTACCCAAGAGATTATATATAAATCTTTGGATATATGTCAATCTTCCTTGTAATGAATGGAGTTATCTTAGAGTTTTAGGAGGTGGAATTTCCACTTTTGCTTAGATTTTATCGAGATCAATTTTGATTCCCATATGAAGTACAATAAATACCAGAAATTTTTTTGGATGATACACCAAAAGAGCTTTTAAGCGGATTCATTTTCAAATTGAATTTGCAAATCCTTTTGAATACAATATTGAGATCATTTACATGTTGATGTTGAATTCTACTTTTTAGAACTAGATCATCAATATAGTATTCTACATGCTTATAAATAAGTCCATCAAAGATGCGTATTATCATTCTTTGATAGGTGGCCCCGATATTTTTCTATCCAGAAGGCATAACTTTGTCATAGTATATGTTGATAGAGCTTCAAAAGGCAGTGTGCTTTTTATCATTTGGCATTGATGGAGAGCTTATGCACTGCCACCTCTAGTGATAAACAAGGCATTTTGGTGTAAGTTCACGTGAAATAGTCTTTATATTTAAAAAGTAGCATTTTTAGCTATTCTGTTTTATCGTGCGGGAGATTTACACTAATAAAGCTTGGCTTTAGGTCCTCTTTGGTACCCAAATTTATGTATTTGGGTTCATCCATACTATCTTGACCACCTTCGTCGAACTCTTTTCGAGCTTCTTTTAGATATACTATTAAATCTTCTGATTGATTTTCGGGTTCCGATAATCTTTCCTCCTTATATGTTATGTTGTAGGAGGTTGCATACGTGAGACACAGATGTCGGTGGTGCTCAAGATAGTGGTAGGATGTTGCTCATGTGAGACATGAATATCGAGCATATCTAAGACACCATGTTATATACAAACCATTCTCAATGGGCCTTTGCACATGCCTGTTATGCTAGAGTTCTCTAAAAAAACTAGGCACGTTTGTTTGTTTGCACACCAAAAATATTTCTCTCCATGAGCTTTCTCATAATGGGTGGAGAATATTGAGGAATGATTATCAATATATCTCCATACTCCCACTCATCTTTGCATTCTATTTCATGAGCAATATGATGCAGTATTATTTTTGATTCATAGAAAAGGGATCAGCATTCATTGAGACATCTTTTGGGGGGAACATAACAGTCTTTAGCATTCCTATATTTTTGTTTGACAAGGTAGTCATTGTTTTAGAATGCGCCGCCAGCATAAGTACTATTTTGATAATATTTGTAGATATCTGCTCTTCAGATATCCTTATCATTGAAATTGATACTTTTTGTAATTTCTTAGATATGAAACTTTATCCTGGGTCCCCTTCTTCTTGAAATTCCATAGTACCCCTAGGGTGACAAAAGAATTCCTCTTCTTTCTCAATGCTTGAGTTGGTCGAACACCGTACCTTATTTGTATGATTAGCTTTATAATCAAAAAGGATGGTTGATAGTTCACTCTTCTTTTCCCTATAATTAGGGGTTTAAAAGTTGTGGATATGTCATCATCCCCTTCGGTATCACTATCGAGGTGAGGTACTGAAAACTTTGCTTCAATTTATTCTTTCCTTTATCTTTCGGCTTTCCTTTATCAAGCATAGAGGCCTAGATTCTCGAAAGATCACTATCTTTTGACTTTTACGCTATAAAGTACTTAGCATCATCATAGATTTTGACTTCATGCACCAAGAACGATTATTCGTCACCATCAATGTGATGTTTTTCATTATCTCGATTATATTTCATATATTAATGAAGTGTTGAAGGCACTATAATATACTCGTGGAGCCATCGTCATCGGAGAAGTGCCATGTATGATGTATTTGAATCAATTACATAGAACCTTGCTTTCGTGTGTAGCTCTCCAAAGCTTAGAGGTAAGACCATAGATCCCAAGGTTCTTTGCCCTTATTCATTGAACTCTTGCAAGAATATTATGCATTTGGTTAAATATTGAACATCCAAGGCCAATCCTTTGAGCATTCTGAGGCTCATTAGATTGATAAAGGAACCTAAATCAATTAAAATTCTATTAATTTCCATACTGTTACTCTCAGCCATAACATAGAGTGGTCGATTATGATCTGTAGTTACTAAGAGCAGATCTTTATTGCAGAAAGTAACAGTAGCAGTATTCTGTATAAACAAAGCTTCTTTCAAGCTTTGCTCGACAAAGAACACCTCAAACTGTTCAGGATTCTAAAAAGCCTTGATGTGTGCTTCTCTAAAGTCCTTAGATATAACAAGGGCATCATATATACTCTGCAGTACAGGCAACTTGCAGAGATGGGACAAGATATTATAATTTACATTTGCACTTATAGTTTTAGGCTTTGGTGGATCTTGTGGCATAGTCGCTTAGTAGAGTTATATATTCTTATCCTCCTCCTTTACCTTCTTCTAAGGTAGAAAAAGAACTTGTTTCTCACTTCTCAGCTGAATTTGCATCACTTCTTCAGACGAATCATCTTTAGCGCTGGAGTCATCCGTGCTCGCTACCTCTTTATTTTCTTCAGAATTCGAGTTGCTTCCAAGCTTTTGAACATTTATGCTTAAGATTTGATTTACTCTTATTTTTTCCATTCAAAAAATATAGTTCTTTATCTGAATCCATAAACAGCGATGTCGGATGGCACATTTTCTTAGGACAGGCTTTTTAATTGACCTTCTGAGAATTGAGAGGTCCACCTCATTCTCTCGCATTTCTTTCATCTCTTTGGCTTATAACCCGACAAGTTTTTATTGAAATACTTGTTTCTTCTTCGAATTCTGAATTGAGGTGTAAGTCAACCATGTAGTCCTCCAACCTGATAGGTCATCTAGGAGGTTCCTGGAATTCATCGATAGAATCGATGTACTGCTTGATTTCAATCTTCTGTCTCAACAATCTCTTCTTCTTTCTTCTTCAAGATATGGACGTAGAAGCCTTTATTCATTAGTTTTTCTAATAGTTCAAGGACTTCTTTTTACATGACGTAGGCTCCTCCTCATCTTGTTGGGGTTTTCCTTTCCTACATCTTCCTGGAATGAGCTGGAAGAAATAACATTGGCCTTCTCCTACATGGGGTTAATTAATACACTATTTGATAGTGTCAATTCTCCACTCATGTAGCTCCTTTCCATCCAATCTTTGAAGACAAAACAATCCTCAATTGGGTGACTAACGACCCGGTGGTATGGCTAGATGTTCGGGTCATTAATTATGTCGGCCTATTCTGGTCAGCGAGACTCTAGTAGCTGTAAGCCAATCCTGAGTTCATGTCAAAAAATTTTATCAGTACATTCTTAAAAGAGTACGGCCTATTAATTTTATCTTGTAAGGTTGGGGCCGTCAGCTTCTCCTTTGCTTGTTTTATCATTTTAGGCATAGCCATTTACCCTTTTTCCTTTTTATCAGGAGGAGACATAAATGTAATATTTACTTCATCCCTCCTTGAGTCATAAACTCTACGTTGTTTACCTTTAACAATAGGGTTATTATTATAGTTCAAGCTAATACCCATAGGCTTTGGCAACATTTCAAATTTAGCTACATGATCTAGTAATTCTTGGAAGGTATTAATTGTAGCCATGGCCAAGTAGGGGGCTATCTGGTCATCAAAGTTCCCTAGTAGGAGTTCCACAGCATATTTTTTGTTAGTTGTTGCTAACACTTTATGCTGAGGTTCCTCTATCTCTTAATATATTGGTGACAGACTTGTCCTTCTTTCCTCTTTCAAGGGTGAGATCTGTAATAATCACCTTCTTTGTCGAGCCAATAAACCTTTTAATGAACATTATTTGAAGATCAATGAATGTTTGAATCGAGTCATTTTGTAACTTAGCGTACCATTTAAAAGTCGTGCCTGTAAAGCTGTTGACAAATTGGCACAGCAACAAGGTGTCATTTCCTTCAGTGTTACCGTAAGTATCCTTTAATTGGGCCAAATTTTGCCTAGGGTTTTCTGTTCCAAAAATATCTTGAATTAAGGTTCTACGTATCCTTTAGGATATTTCTCCAAGTCATGTTCAATAAAAATAGGCAACTTGTACCCACCAAAGCTTCAACACCTCCAACATAGCTTTGCTAGTCTCATCATCCTCTACGTCTTCTAATTAGAGAGGTGTCGTATTTGCAGGCATTGTGGGCTCTTGCATGCCCTACATTTGCTCTTCATTTTGGGGATTTGTAGCTGCATTCTGGTGAGTCTTTATTCTTTGCCTATGCTACTTAGAGGTATGGCTGACCACTCGGACCACTTCCATGTCCATGTGGTCCTTTTTTGTCATTTCTTCCTCTTTATTATAAAATCCAGTGCTCTTCATTGTAGTCCTCATTGGCCTCATATTCTTTGTATATAATAGCCTTTCCCTTATCAAGTAGGGTAGGCTTTGTGGGGTTTTCTCGCCAAAATGTGACCCTTGGTTACAATTATTGGGAAGCTTTACGAGCTTTGCTCTCGTAGTCACCCTTAAAAAATTTTATTTGTTTGGGCTCATTTGGAACCCAAACCTACTGGACTTTTGTAGTGATCTTCGAATAATTTTCCCTAGACTCAGGGCAATATCGTTTAATTAGACCAACATGTTCCTTTGAAGGAATCGACTTATGGTATGGTGGAAGGAGTATTTGCTTGTAGCCTTCCTAATGAGGACTACCATGGGATTTTCCCACTTGATTCCTTTCAAATCCTGGATGTTGTCCAGGCTCCATTCTTCTCATATTAAGGTAATGAGGAAGGCCTCTTCCACTTCCATGATAAGGTTTCTTTGAAACCTCCGTCTTCCAAAAATCTCCTGAAATCGGAATATCATCTTCGTTCAATGACTTCATCGAGCTCTGTTCTTCACACCCTTCAGTAGCTTGTGAAGATGGGAGGAGGCCAATTCTTTCTTCTTCGTCGGTGGCAGCTGGCTTGAAGTCTCGCTCTTCTTTAGGCCGCCTCTAGCGTTATTGCGCTATATCCATCTTAATGGTTCAAAACCATTATTTATGGGTATATTTACATCTGGTTGAGGTAGTGGCTCCTAACTTGGGGTGGGTATATTTGTCCACCCACTCGCTCTAACACCAGCATTAGCTTTTCTCCAGGCCTTCTTTGACAATTTGACGCTAGAAGTGAAAGCTTTAGCATCATTCCTCCTAGGAACGAAAATAGATTTCTCACAAACTTTAGCTTCATTCTTCTTCTTATTGGTCATATCAATAACAATTGATTTCAACTAAGGCTCAGGAGACTTTTGTTTGGCCAATGTGAACATTTTGGCGCTGATGTTTTATATAAAGTTTAAAGTAATTCAAAGCAATCAGAAAAAAAGAAACAGGATGATGTATATCCGGTTACGAAATTCCGGTTTCTAGAAACCATGTAATTCAGTTTTTAAGAAACCGGATTTTATGCTCCGGTTTCCCTCCTTTTTAATTTTTTTTAAATACGATTTATTTACGTATTTATGTATTAAACAAGCTCTTTTTTATAATTTGGCCTCTTTCATTATGCTATTTCTGGCATTTCATGTCTTTTTGTATATTGCATTTATTTCTATTTGTTTATTTGGAATCGAAAAGGTTATTTTTTCCCATGGAGAAAAGACATGGACTACTTAATTTGAGTAATTAATGACATCAGCTTATTTTTTCATGGGAATATATCCCAATGTTTTATATAATTTTTATAGAAGCTACTAAGTATCTTATTTAGGCTGCAACTTAAGTATTTCTCTATTATATTTAAACGAGAATTTGACTTTGAACCGGACACAATGGAGAAAAAGGATTCATGTTGCCGACCCCACGTAGTGGGACAAAGGCTTGTTGTTGTTGTTTTATTCTTGGGGATAATTATTGTAGCTTTGGTAATCTATCTATAATGTTAAACATTTAAATTAAATGAAAATATTAATTATTTTATTTTAAAAAATACTACCAGTCAATTGAGCCAACTTTCGAGCTCGCGAGTCGAGCCTCATCAAGCTCGACCTCAAGCTTTTTGAATAGACGAGCTCAGTTTAAGCTTGAGCTTGAGCTTGCAGCTCGATAAGCTCAGCTTAGGAGCTCGTTATCTAGTCAAGTTCAAGCTTGCGGCGCGTAATTAGTATTGATATTTAATTAGCATATATAATATAAAAATTATATAATTAATATAGTATAATTTGATATAAATAATATTAGTGTTGATATTTGATTTAATTAAAATAATGTTTAATAATATAAATAGCTTTATAATATAAAGATTTATAATAAAAATCCAAAGAAGTTGTTCATATATTATAGTTTAGTAATATAAATCCATCACGATATGAGATCATGAAACTGGGAATGCATAAAAAACAAATTAAATGACTAGGCATTTCATTGCTTTTTAGAAATCTACAGAAGAATACCTTTGCCTATCCATTTTGACCTTTTTAAGAATCTTGTTACTAAAACATCACCTCCACTTACATTACATATAAATACGAATAACAAATTAATAAACCAAAAAAAAAAATCAACTATTGCTATGGTTAGTAGCTGGTCATAACAAATAAATAAAAGTATCATTCTGCTCACCTTCTAGTAGACAACAATTGTCTTATTAAAGATAGGTCATATCATCTTTGAGGCATGTTAGGGCTTTGCCCTTGCCGCCTCGTGCTGTCGGCTTTGGGCTTGGAGATGCTCCTCTGACTCCCCTACCGGTATGGCAGTCAATCGGCATGTTGATCCTTATTTTTTGGCTGGTTCGACTATGTCTCGTTCGTTCATGGAAGCTTTATATGGGCCTTTTTCTTCTTGTGATTTTCCCGATCTTAAACCTACTTATTTCATGGTTTTCCTGCTTTGTTGGTTTCGGAGGAAGAGTCTTTTACCCTTGCCGAACCTTTTAATTTTTCCTTAGTTGGATTTTTCCCTTCTCGTCGTCCTATCCTTACTTCAATTAAGAAAATTTTCCTCAATCTTAAGTTGAATGGTGATTTTTCTGTTACTTTGCTAGATCAATCGCATGTGCTATTTAAGAGAGAATGATCTGTATTATAGTAGGGTGTTTTGCCATAGATCTTATTTGGTGTAAAATTGCTTCATGAAATTGACCAAATGGTCTCCTTCAGATGAGATTGGTGCTGAATCTCCAATTGTCCCGATCTGGATTTCTTTTCCTAACTTGCGGCCTTATTTTTTCTCTCCTCGGATAAAATATGGCTTGGTCCGGAGAAATTAGGGTATTTTCAACAAGTTGTTATGGAGGGCTTACCGCTTTTTGTGCCAAATACAAACATTTAGGGCATTCTAGTGATTCTTGTCATCCTTCTTTCGTTAATGTCGTTTCCACTGCTCCTTTTAAGTTGAGTCTCCCTACACTTTCTTTAGGGAATATTTAGGAGAATGGTTTTAAATTGGGGGGAGGGGTTGTCCATCCGGTCCCGGATGTGGTTGTTGGTCCCATTCTGGGTGATAAATTGGAAATTTCTAATATTAATCTGGTTTTTCCTGTGGAGGGGGAGGCTAATGGGGTTCGTCCTAATGCTATCCCGTTGACTGTTGCTTTACCAGTGAGTCCTCCTGGTGTGTTAAATGAGGAGCTTGTTGTGGAACTTGAGTCGAAACAATGCTTAGTCAATTTGATTGGTGGTTCGTGTGATTCTCCGGGTTCTTTGGGGGATGGCTGTGACGATTTGTATGCGACTGCTACTATTTGTTCGGTCTGTCTTGATGGTGAGGGAAATTTGCCTGCTGTTGTGGGTTTGGTGCAACATCTTGATGATAGGGGTGGTTCTCCGGACTCTAATGTTTTGGGTGGAGCTGAGGTTGATGATGTCGGTGTAAGTGGTGCTATCTCACCTGTGGATGTTTCTAGGCATGTTTCTGTGGCCATTGATGGTTTGGGTACTACTGCTTCTTTTTGTCCTCTTTCTGATGGCAATGATCCTTTGTCTAAAAGTTTTGATGAGCCGCTTTTGAATGTTCCTATAACCTTTGCTTCCAAGGATGATCTGCAAACTCACCTATCGAGGGATGGTGAAGTCTTGCGGGGTGATTGGTTACATGTTGACAATTCCTCAGCTGATGGTGAAGGTTTCTATGAGGATTATTTGGTTTCTCAGGATAACTTGGTTTTAAGTAACCTTCAAAATGATGGTCTGGATTTTACCAAAAGGAGTGGTAAACGTAGAGTTCGTAATTTCAAAAAGAAATGATGTTCCTTTTGGTTTTGGCTTGGTTTTGGTGGACTATGATGATGCATTTTCCCTGCATGCCCCTCGGATGGCCATGGCTTGGTTGCAACCTTGGTAGGTTCTGTGTTTTGATTGCCTCTTTTTCCTACTTGGATGGCCCAAGCCTAGTAACCAGGTGGCGGCCTGAGTCCATTTACTTTTCCTGTTGGGTTTTTTCCTTTGCATAGTCTTCTTCAGGTTGTTTAGATTGACGCTTACTGTTTGCCCTCTATTGTGTTTTGTTTAGGACTTCCGTTGTAATTTTCCTTTATGTAATGGAATTTTCCTTTTCTAAAAAAAAATGTAGATAGGTGTTCATCATTTGATATATGAAGATCAAGATGGAGATTTGTGAGTAACAACTCTCGCTCACAATTTATGGAACCAAACTCATATAACGACCTCATGGTGAAATAGTATGAATCAAATTTTAAATTATGATTTTAATAAAATGATAAGGGAAATGAACTAAAATGTGTTTTCTTGAATTGCATAGTCCAACAGAAATTTAGTGCAAAGATTTTTCCTGAATATTCATTATGTCTCAATCTTTACATTTACATTTCTTTCCAATTAATCCAGTCAAGTTAAACAATGCTCAAAAAACTTATATATTGTAAAAAATAATTAAAAAAATATAGATGAACTAGTGACCATTATGCAATTTAAGAGAACTTGATAATCAAACAAATAAAACGTCCATAAAAACAACTAAAATTAAGGAAAAAAGAAAGTTTAAATTTTTCTACCATATGAGGTGTATTCCAATGATTGTCTTTCCACATAGATGGCACTCACATCAAGAAAAGAGGAACGTTAATCTCCTCGGAGGATCCAAGAAGCCTAACAACAACAATATTTCTGCCAAGAGCTCCTAAAATCTTAGCAAGCCTCCAGGAGTAATTTTCAAGCACCTTAACAATATCAACAATATTATAACATTTTTGCTCCATAGGAGGAGAGCATGGCCACAATAATTTTCTTGGGACTTTATTTGCAATCAAACTACCTTCCTTAGCAAAATTATCATACTTGATAATAAATATGAACATTGCCCTTTACAATATTGGCAGGATGCTAAGACTTAAAAGATAATTATCCATTCTCCATTACTTCTACCTCAGTTCCTTTCTTAAATCTGATGATTTCAAACAAACACTAATCCGAATTTTAATCACTATGAATAAAAGATGAATGAAGAAAGAGAATAAATTATATGGATAGTTCAATACTAAAATATAACAAAAAAATTGTTAAATGTTTAATACGCATCTTCAAAATACATAAAATATGAAACTTGAAGATATTTCATACAAGTCCTCCTTTAGTTGCTCGAAGTTAGAAAAATTGAGGTGAAAAATAATTATTTTAATGAAATAGTCGTATTTAAGATATTTTGAAGGCATTTGTAGAGTTAAAATCAAAAATTTTTTCTAACTACATTCAATTAAATGATGGAATTTAATAAGTTTCATTGTTTTTCAAATGTATTTATTAAATTTAAAGTAGCCAAATGGCCTTCAAAGAAAAAAAGAGATGAATAATTTCCCAATCAAAGAAAAAGAATCCTACCCTTCATTCATTTTCCTTCTTTCTCCCCAACCAAATTCCTTATTTTCTTCCATCAGTAAATTTTTTTTTTCAACCCACTACATCTACTTGTTTAGGTAACGATCCAAACTATTTGAACTTAATCATTAATCCTTAATCATTATTCCAATTTCATTTTAATAAAATTGGTTCTTTAGAATTGAGCAACTAATGAGATTGTAGAACTAAGAAAATTTCAAACAAAAGGAAGGCAAATAATCATCGAAAAATAGGAAACTAGCATCCATCATAATTAACATTGGAGATCAAGTATTGACCTTTTTGTGAAGAAATAAATCATAAGAATATTGATGAGGAAGAAGAATTTTTTTGAAATTAATCCTTCTCTGCATTCTTAATCATCAATTTATCTTCTTTAGCTGGGTAGTATATTTTTATTAAGTCTTTCATACCAGGCTCTTGGTGCTTGCTTTAATCTATATAGTGTCTTTTTCAACTTAAACACATGATATGAAAATTGTGAGTTTTCAAATCCGGGGGGTTGTTCAACATAAACATCTTCTTTGATTACCCGATTTAGGAAGGCACTCTTAATATTCATTTGATATATTTTTAAACCCTTGAAGTAAGCAAACGCTAAGAGTACTCTTATGGCTTCTAGTCTGGCTACAGGTGTAAAGGTTTCCTCAAAATCTATTCCCTCAATTTGGTTATATCCCTTTGCCACTAATCTAGCCTTATTCCTTACTACTATTCCAGAGTCATTCATCTTATTTTTAAAGACCCACTTAGTTCCAACCACACTTTGTTCTTTTGATCTCTAGACTAATTCCTACACATCATTCCTAATAAATTGATTTAGCTCTTCTTGCATTACTAGAATCCAGAATTCATCTCCTAAGGCTTGATCTATGTTGGTGGGTTCAATCATGGAGATAAATGCAGAATGACTAACTTCTTTCCTAAGTCCATGCCTAATTTTTACACCTTCTGATGGGTCTCCTAAGATTAATTCTTTAGGATGATTAGAAGAATATTTCCAATCTCTAGGCAACTGCTCCTGAGGTTCTACTCTATTCTCTATGTTAATAGTTTCTATCCCCTAAATGATCTCATCTTCTTCTTCTTTATGATTAGGTTCAGAGATCTTATCTGATTCATTAAATACCACATGGGTAGACTCTTCTACTACAAGGGTCGTTTTATTAAAGATTCTATAGGATTTACCTACAGATGAATAGCCTAAGAAGACACCTTCATCAAATTTAGGATCAAATTTTTCTAAGTGTGACTTACCATTAATTATGATAAAGCTTTTGCATCCAAAAACATGTAAGTGAGAAAGATTGGGTGTCCTACCCTTAAGCAATTTATAGGGTGTCTTATTTAGTTTGGATCTAACATTCACCCTATTTAGAACATAACAAACAGTATTTATTGCTTCTCAACAAAAATATCTAGGAAGAGTGTATTCAGCTAACATTACCCTGGCAGCTTCAACTAAAGTTCCATTCTTTCTTTTCGCTATTCCATTTTGCTGAGGAGTTCTAAGGGCAGAAAAATTATGTTCTATTCCTATCTCTTGATAAAATGATTCAAACTTATCATTCTCAAATTCTCCACCATGATCACTATGGATTGTTGAAATTTCACATCCTAATTTCCTTTGAATCCAAGTGGAGAAAGTTCTAAATTCTTCAAATGACTCACTCTTGTGTGCTAAAAATTTTACCCACATAAACCTAGAGTAGTCATCCACTATTACAAATCCATAAGATTTCCCTGCTTGGCTAGTTGTACTAATGGGTCCAAATAGATCCATGTGTAAAATTTCTAGTGGCCTAGTGGTGTTGATATCCTTGATTGAATGAAATGATGATTTCACTTATTTTCCTAATTGGCAAGCATCGCATAGATGGTCCTTAGTGAAGTCTAACTTAGGTATGCCTCTAACTAGGTCTTTCTGAATGATATTCCTAAGTGTTTTCATGATAACAAGGCATAGCCTCCTATGCCATAGCCAAGAGTCATCAGCTATTATTTTTAAACATAAAGGATTTGAGTTTTGAATGCAGTTTAAATCTAATATATAGACATTATTTATACGTTATCCTTCTAGCACAAGTTTAACATTTAGGCTAATCATGAATTTGTTAGAAAGAAACTTTATGTCAAAACCCTTGTCACATAATTGACTAATACTTAACAAATTATGCTTTAAACCATCAACTAGAAGAACATTTTCAATTACAAAATCTTTAGAATTTCCAATGATACCTATGCCCACCACTTTCCTGGTGGTGTTGTCTCCCAAAGTCACCATGCCTCCTGACCTTGCCCATAGTATCACGAACTACTTCATGTCTCCAGTCATGTGTCTCGAGAAACCACTGTCCAGGTACCACAAGATCCCACAAGGTCTTTTATGAGAGAATCCCTATAATGTCAATCAAAGGTTAGTTTTAGGAACCCAAGTGAGTTTGGGTTCCACCTTATGCTTGTATGAATGAGATGTATGCATGTTATGCTGTGATGAATGCAGCTTAGGTCTCCACACTAGATGTGTCCTATGGTGAATTGTGCAAGTGCGGGCTATGTGACCTAACATGCCACAAGAATAACACCTAACACCGGGAAATAGGTTCACTAATCTATGTGGGTGATAGTGCCTATTCCTAGATTTGGATTGAACATGCTTTGAGAATTTTGAGTGAGATGGTTTACATGGTGGAGGTTTACAAAACTCATCAAATATGGGAGGTGTTTTATTATTATCAAATTCATGAATTTTTACATTTAGAAATTCATTTTCTTTATCAAGACTTGCAATTTCAAATTTCAATGTATGCTCAGTTCTATCTAGTTCACATGCAAGTTCCTCTAATTCCTTAAATGCATTCTCTAGTTAAACATGTGATGATTCAAGGTATCGTGTGCAGTAGTTAATTCATTATGCTTCTTATTTAATATATCAAATTCATCAAGCAGGGACATGTGATCTCTATCCAAGTCAAAAAATTCTTTAACTATACTAGCATGCTCTTTTTTTAAAGTACTAAACTCAGTGTTAAAATTAGCATGCATTTTCTTTAAATTTTTATACGAGTCATGAATCTTTTTAGAAATAATTAACAGTTCATCATAAGAAAGTTGACATACCTCATCTTGATCTGATTAATCAAGGTTATCGTTTGTCATAAGACATAAATTTGTTACCTCCTCTTCTGCTTCTTTTGATGATTCCGAAGCAGAGTCGACCCAAAAGGCTTTTTGTGTCTTAAATTTACCCTTTTTGAATTTTGACTTTTCCTCGTCCTTCTCCTTGGTTTGATGAATTTTAGCGTTGGGGCAATCAACTCGGAGATGACCTGGTTTCCTGCACTCAAAGCAAATTATGTTAGATGCAACTTTAGTATTCTTTGAGCTTTTACCTTTATTCTATTTGCTTTGATGACGCCGTTGCTTACTTTTCGGAAAATTCTTGAATTGACAAGTCATCAAGGCTATGTCATCATCTTCCTCCGCTGCAGAACTGTCACTTTCAGAATTGTTCACTTTTAGAGCCACAAATCGCTCCTTCTTCTTTTCACCTGCATCACTTTGCCTTTGACTCACTCCTTGCTTGTATGCAATGAGCGACCCAAGTAAACTGTCAATTAAATAAACATTTAAATTTTTGACTCAGTTATTACAGTAATTTTTATATCATACGAGCTAGGTAAACATCTCAATATTTTGTTAACTTTTTTCGAATTTGATAACTCTCTTCCTAAAGCATGCAAGGATGTCACTATCTAGGTGAACCTAGTGTACATTTTAGATACAGTCTCACTAGGTTTCATACAAAAAAGTTTGTAATCATGTAGAAGTATGTTTAGCCTAGACTGTTTAACCTCATTGGTTCATTCGTACGTAATACACAATCTATCCCAGATCTCCTTACCAGTATGACAAGTAGATACTCGCATATAATCTTCTGATTTCAACGCGGTAAAGAACAATTTAAGTACTTAGCATTTAATTGTGCAAATTTTCTATCCTCATAACTCTATTTATTAAATGATAACTCCATTTTAACGCCATTCAAGATACGAAACGGTGTAGAGTAAGCTTCTTGAACCAACTTTCACCTTCCCCGGTGTAGCGGAGTACCAGACGCTATGTCACACTCCCAATGACGACAGCGGACCTTCTCCTTTTTCTCCCTCCTGAAGATGATAGAGTACCTTGAGAACGTTGACCTAGAAGCCTCTCTTCCAAGAGAACCTTCTTAAGACTCACCAAAGCCACAAGAGGAGCAAGTGTGCAACTAGCTCGGAGCAACCGTGAGATCCCCTCACAATCCTTCTCCCTCATTCTCAAGCTCACCTTCTCCTTCCTCTGAAAAATCTTGGATCTCTCCAAAAGCTGTCTCTTAAGAGTTCTTTACTCTATCAACCAGGGGCTCAACAACTTTTTAATGAATTATCAAAAGTCCCTTTTAAATTAGGCTTCACAAAACCCAAATAATTCAAATTTGATGATTCTGTTCGTATAGTATGATCCAATATCGTATAATATAATCAGTTCAAAAATAGTTCCATCCAGTATGAATGCAGACGAACAGTTCACAAATTTTACGAACATTGTAAAGTATAATCTTGAGATCGTACTGGACGATCAGTATATTTTTAACTGTTTGTACGGGACGATCTATGGGATGAAGAAAATTCATCTCTTTCCATCGTCCCATACTGTATCATTCGTACAGTACGATTAGTTCATTTCAGTCCATCGTTTGGGACAATCAGTACAAAAAATATGGTTTCATCTAGTATGATCTACAGGATGATTCAAAATCATCTCTGTCCATCATACAGTATGATCTACATCATATAGTACGATCAAATTTAATTAAGAAACTAAGATTTAATTGCCTGATTATGGGGGATAATTTTGGTAAGATTTAAAATGATCGTACTATACAATTTACATCATACAATATGATTAGTGCAAAATCAAATTTTAAACTCTTACCAAACTTATGCTGGCAGCTAGGATTTTTAGGTTGAAATAAATCATACAGTACGATGAAGATCGTATAGTATGATTAGTTTACAAAATTAATCATCCAGATTTAGCCGTTAAGCCTGAATTTAAATGTTATATCGTACAGTACGATACACAATCGTATAGTATGATAGGTTTTAAAAACTTTAAATTTTAATTGAATATTTTAACTCTCCCCCTGTGTGTGTGTGCTTGGTCACCCCTTTTGCATACATACTTTTGTGGCAGACTCAAATAAAAATTAAAGAAAGATAAAAATATAAATTTTTGCACATCCTAGTCTACCCAGTCTTGATTCTTCAGCAGTCTTGAGCTGTGTGTATCTTACCTTAAATGTTAGTGCTCACAAACAAAATTAAACACTTATAATTATCGGGAACATATTAGTTCAGTTAGTATTATTTGTCATCATCAAAATCAAGTGCTTGGGATCTTGGATTGCAACAAGAAATAGCCTTTATATTTAATAAATAATAATTTTAGCTCTTTTATTTTATCGTGCAGGAGTTTTAAACTAATAAGGGTTGGCTTTGGCTCTTCTTCGGTACACAAATTTATCTCCTTGAGTTTATTGACAATAGCTTAACCACCTTCTTTGAACTCTTTTGGGGGTTCTTTTTGATCTACCATTAGATCTTAAGCTTGATTTTTGAGTTCCGATAATCCTTCCACCTTGTCTGTAATGCTGTAGGAGGTTGCATATGTGAGACACATATATCAAGGGTATTCGAAATAGTGGTTAGATGCTGCTCATGCGAGACATGAATATTGAGCATATCCAAGAACCCATGTTGTAGACAAATCATTACTAGTTGGGCTTCGTGCATGCCATTATCTCTGAGTTCTCTAAAATAACGGGCGCATTTGTTTGTTTGCATAAAGAAAATATTTCTCTCCATAAGCTTTCTTATAATGGGTGGTGGATATAGAGGGATGATTATCAAAATATCTCTATACTCCTACTCATCTTCACATTCTCTTCATAAGCAGTTTAACACAATAACACTTTTGATTCATAGAAAAAGGTTTCGAGTTCTTTGAGACCTCTTTTGGGGTGAACATAAAAAGTCTTTAACATTCTTATATTTGTGTTTGATGAGGTAATCATTTTTTTTTAAAAGCGTTATCGGCATAGGTACTATTTTGATAACATTTATAGATATCTGCTCTTCAGATACTCTTATCATCAAAATTGATACTTTTTGCAATTTTTTAGATAAGGACCTAGGTCATGGGTACCCTTCCTATTGAAATTCCATAGTACCCTTGGGCTGATAAAGGAATTCCTCTTCTTCCTCAATGCTTGATTTACTCGAACATCATACCTTATCATACCTTATTTGTGATAGTTCGATAGGGATGTTAAGCCCTGATGAACTAGTACCGAGGCTAACCAAGAAGGGGGTGAATTGGTTATTTAAAAATTGAGAGCAACAGTAAAAAATCTTTTCTATGATATGTAGTGGAAACAAGTAAATACTCAAACGAAAAGATTAAACACAGATTTCACTCAAGAAGATAATCACAGAAAACTAAAGTGCAGAAAGTAATCAGAAAGAGCACACCAGATTTTATAGTGGTTCGGTCAACTTGACCTACGTCCACTCCCCGGAGCCTCCCCTCTAGGTATTGCACTAACTCAAAGTGTCTCTCATTCTGCCCCCACAGCAAGGCGGAGAAGCCTGTACAAAAACACCTTTTCACCAACACGGTGAGGCAGAGAACCTAACCTCCTTTCGCTTCCTCCTAAAGCAGGCAGAGAACCTCAGACTCCTTTTGCTTCCTCCTGAAGCAGGCCGAGAACCTAAACTCCTTTCGCTTCCTCCTGAAGCGGGCAGAGAACCCGGATCTTCTTGCGAATGATCCTCCGACAAAGAACACCGACACGACGAGAGAAGAAGAATGGAGAAGATGACTCTTATCCTTGCTTGGAGCAACCTTTGTGAATCCCTCATAAACTCTCCCTCACAAGATCCTCTCTCTCTCCCAAACTCTCTTTCTCTCTAGGGTTTCTCTAGAAAGGAAAGTGACAAAAGATTTTTCTTGTTGAAAGAAAAAAATCTTTTATAGGAGGGCTCAAAATTTGCCCTAAATCTCAACTGGTCGGCCGAGATCGTCTAGATCATCCTGTACGATCAGTTCAAAATCAACTGTTTCAGCCTGGATGATTTGGCCCTTCTGGACGATCAGTAGAAAAAATTATTCCTATCATCCCGTATAATTCTGCGATCATCCGGGACAATTAGTGTAAATTCAGGAATTTTGTCCAGATGACCGCTCTGGTCGTCTAGAGAAACTTGTGCTGGATGACCCAAAAATGACTGGATCGTCCAGGATGATATGGATATCGTCCTGTACAATTAGTTCGAAAAATGCCAAAATCGTCCTGAGCACTGCTCTGGACGTACAGTTGAAACACACTAGACGATCATGATCGTCCCGGATGATGTGATCGCATCAATTAAACATTAATTTCTTTCCTTAATCACCAGACTAATTTAGGAATGATTGTACTGAATCATCCAGGATGATACACGTATCGTCCGGGAATAAAACTTGCCTAACTTGATCTGGCAGCTGAGAATTTTTTATTTGAGCTTATCATCCCGTACGATGTGTGGGTCGTCCAGGACAATCGGCTTAATCAGACAGACTTTACTTGGTCGCCCTAATTAGGGTTTATATTTTCACTTGATCGTCCAGGATGATGTGAATATCGTCCAGGACGATCTGAACAAAAATTGAACAGAAACTCTAATTCACTCAAGCTCTCCCCCTGAGTGTGTGTGTGCAAGGTTACTTAGCTAAGGGATCAGTTATATTACAATTGACTCAATAAAAAGAAAACAGTACATTTTGACACACTTGGACCCGATCTTGAGTTGGCTTGAGTTACTTCTGATCTTTTGTATCTGAAATGGATTAGCCAAGAAAAATAGAATATAAACATGTTTGTCATCATCAAAACTGTACTATTTGAAATCAGATTTGCAATAATTTGCATGATTAGCTCATAATCAAAAGGGATGGCTGATAGTTCATGCTTTCTTCTCCCTATGATTTGAGGTGTAAAAGTTTTGGATATATCATCATCCTCTTTGGTATCACTATCGAGGTGAGGTACTTTACAATATTGCATCAATTTATTCTTGCCTTTATTTTTTTGCTTTCCTTTATCTAGCATTGCAGCTTGGATTCTCGAAAGATCGCTGCCTTTGACGTTTTCCTTATAAAGTACTTGGTGTTATCATAGATTTTGACTTCATGTACCAAGAATGGTTGTTCATCACCATCAATGCGATGTTCTTCACTATCTCGATTATATTTCATACATACATGAAGTGTTGAAGGGAATTTAACATACCCGCGGAGCCATGGTCTTCCGAGAAGTGCTTTGTATGATGTATTAGAATCATTTACATGGAACTTGCCTCTGTATCTAACTCTCCAAAGCTTAGAAATAAGACCATTGATCCCATGATGCTTTGCGCTTGTTCATTAAACCCTGTTGGAATACTATGCTTTGCACGAAGAAGATATTTCTTTCAATGAGTTTTCTTATAATGGGTGGAGGATATTGAGGGATAATTATCAACTTATCTCCATATTCCCACTCATCTTTGCATTCTATTTTATGAGTAGTATGATGTGTGGTATCACATTTGATTCATAGAAAAGGGATCTGCGTTAATTGAGACCTTTTTTGGGAGGAACATAAAATGTTTTTAACACTTATATATTTGTGATTAGCGAGGCAGTCAATATTTTGGAATGCGTTGCTCGCATAGGTACTATTTTAATGATATTTGTAGATATCTACTCTTCTGATACCATTATCATCAATCTTGATGCTTTTTATGATTTCTTAGATATAAAACTTGGTACTGGGTTCCATTCCTCTAATAATTTTGTAGTACCCTTAGGCTGATAAAGACATTCTTCTTCTTCCTCAATGCTTGATTTGTTTGAACACCATACCTTATTTGTATGATTAGCTTTATAATCAAAAGGGATGAGTGATAGTTCACTCTTTCTTCCCTATGATTAGGGATTTAAAAGTTGTGGTTTATCATCATCCTCTTCGGAATCACTACCAAGGTGAGGCACTGAGCAAATTTGTTTCAATTTATTCTTACCTTTATCTTTTGGCTTTCCTTTATCCAGCATAGCGGCTTGGATTCTAAAAAGATCACTGCCTCTTATTTTTTGTGCTACAATTTACTTGGTGTCAATATAGATTTTATCTTTATGCACCAAGAATAGTTATTCGCCATCATCAATGCAATTCTTCATTATCTTGATTGTATTTCATACATTAATGAAGTGTTGAAGGAACTATATCATACTCGTGGAGCTATGGTCTTTCGAGAAGTACCTTTTATAATGTATTAGAATTAATCACGTAGAACCTTGCCTCTATATGTAGCTCTTTAAAGCTTAGAGGAAAGACCACGGATCCCAAGGTCCTTTCTCTTGTTCATTAAAGCCTTGCAAGAATTGTGTACTTTTGGTTAGATATTGAACATCGAGGGCCAATCCTTTGAGCATTCTAAAGCTTATTAGATTAATAGAGTAACCTGGATGGATCGAAATTTTGCTAATGTTGACATTATTACACTTCACCATAACATAGAGTGGTTGATTATGATATATAATTCCAAGGAGAAGATTATTATTACAAAAAGTAACTGTAGTAGTATTCTACATATATAAAGCTTGTTTCATGCTTTGCTTGATAAAGAATGCCTCATATTGTTCAAAATTCTATAAATGCTTGATAAGTGTTTTTTTAAGGTCCTCGGACATAATAAGGGAATCATATATACTCTATAGTGCAAGCAGCATATAGAGATGGGATAAGATATTATAATCCACATTTGTACTTGTAGTATTAGGCTTTAGAGGATCTTGTGTCATAGCTTCTTTATTAAGCTGGATATTCTTATCCTACTTATTTGCCTTCTTCTGAGGTGGAGGAAGAACTTGTTTCCAACTTCTTAACTGAATTTTTAGACGAATCATCTTCGGGATCGGAGTCTTTCATGTTTGTACCTCTTCAATTTCTTCATATTCTGAGCTACTTCCAAGCTTTGAACATTTTTGCTTAAGAGTTAGCTTACTTTTATTTTTGCCATCCAGAAAAACATAGTTCTTCTGAGTTCATAAATGGCGATATTGTATGGCATGTTTCTTATGGAAAGGCTTTTAAATTGGACTTTGGAGAATTGAGTGGTCCACCTCATCCTCTCACATTTCTTTCACCTCTCTGGCTTATAAGCCGGCAAGTTTCAGTCAAAATACTTTTTTCTTCTTCAAATTTTGAATCTAGGTGTAAGTCAGCCATGTAGTCTTCCAACCTGATAGGTCGTTTAGAACATTATTGGTATTCATCAATAGAATCGATGTACCACTGGATTTTGGTCATCTATCCCCATGATCTCTTCTTCTTTCTTCTTCGAGATCTGGACATAGAAGCCTTTCTTCGTTAGTCTTTGTAATACTTCAAGGACTTCTTTTTACTTGATGTAGGCTTCTCCTCAGTCGAATTTGTTAAGTGGAGGAGTCTTGGATCGACTTCAAATTCTAGGGCATTCTTTGGATGAATGCCTTTGATAGCAAGTAAGATCATTTTCTTGGTCTTTTTAGGTATGTAAGTTTCCCAACCTCCTTCATTTTGTTGGGGTTTCTTCCTACATTTTCCTGGCACGAGCTGGAAGAAATGACATTGGCCTTATCCGGCTTGGGGTTAATTAATACACTATATGATGGCGTTCATTCGCCACTCTTGTAGTTCATTTCCACTCAATCTTTGAAGGCAAAATAATCTTCGATTAGGTGACTAATAACTCGGAGGTATGGACAGTAGTTTGGGTCATTAATCATGCCAGCTTATTAATTTTCTTCTTTAAGGTAGGGGTCGTCGGCTTCTCCTTTTCCTATTTTATCATTTTTTGCATAATCATTTCCCCTTTTTCTTTTTTATCAGGAGGAGAAGTAAATGTAATGTTTACTTCATCCCTCCTTGAGTCAAAAACTCTAGGTTGTTTGCCTTTACTAGTAAGATTATTTTTCTAGTTGAAGCCAATACCCCTAGGCTTGGGAAACCTTTCAAATTTGGCTACTTGATCAAGTAATTCTTAGAAGGTATTGATCGTTGCCCTGGCCAAGTAGGGGGCCATTTGGTTGTCAATGTTCCCTAGTAGCAATTCCAAAGCATGTTTTTCGGTTATTTGTTGCTTACACTTCATGCTGAGGTTCCTCCATCTCGTGATGTATTTCGTGACATACTCATCATTTTTTCTTCTCTCAAGGGTGAGCTCTATAATAGTCACCGTCTTTGTTACATTAACTAATCTTTTGATGAACATTATTTTAAGCTCGATGAATATTTTAATTGAGTCATTTGGTAACTCAGCGTACCATTCAAAAGCCATGCCTATAAGGCTGCTAACAAATTGGCGTAGCAACAAGGTGTCATTTTCTTCGTTGCCATAGGTAGCCTTAAATTGTGTCTAGTCATTAAAAATGTTAATGGATCCACTATAGATATAAATGTTATCTTATTGGATAACATATAATGTCACAATTTTTGTGTATCAAAAATTAATACTAAACACTACTTTTCAATTGGTAAATACTTCGATTTAGCCCCTATTAGTTGATGATTAATATAGTAAAGGGCATTTAATTTTCTATTGAAATTATCTTGTGCTAGCAATGCTTCGAGCGATTCCAATAAAGTTGCTGCATATAAAATAAGGGTTTTACCCGGAATAAGGGCAACGAGATTTGGTAGATTAACATATATTATTTTATGCTATTAAATGCCTCCTAACAAGCATCGTCGCACAAGAAAGGAGTATTTTTCTTCACCAATCATGCAAAGGGGTGGCATCTACCCGAGAGAATAGATATAAATCTTTGAATATATGCCAATCTTCCTCATAATTAATGAAGTTGTCTTAGAGTTTTTGGAGGTGATATTTCAACTTTGCTTGGATTTTATCAAGATTCATTTTGATTCTCGTATGACATATAATAAATTCAAGAAAATTTTTGGATGACACACCAAAAGCACATTTAAGCGGAATCATTTTCAGATTGATTTTGAGAATCCTTTCAAATATAATTTTTAGATCGTTTAGATGTTGATGTTGAATTCTACTTTTATAACTAGATCATCAACATAACATTCCACAGGCTTGCGAATAAGATCATCAAACAAGCGGGCCATCATCCTTTGATAGGTGGCCTCAGCATTTTTCAATCCAAATAGCATAACTTTGTAACAGTATATGCCATTAGGAGTTTGAAAGGCAATGTGATTTTCATCATTTAGGTCCATTTTAATCTTATTATAATCTGATGATCCATCCATGAATGAGAATATATTATGATTCGATCAATTATCTACTATGAGTTCTACATTAGGAAGTGAAAAATCATCCTTCAAACTTACTTTATTCAGGTTCCGATAGTCAATGCATATGTGAATTTGACCATTTTTCTTTTTTATTATGACAATGTTGGCAATCCAGTCAGTATATTTTTCTTCTCGGGTAAAGCTAGCTTCAATGAGCTTTTACGTTTCAACGATGACTTGCTCTTCAATTTTAAGTTGGTTTTTCTTAGGTGCCAATTTGATAGGCTGTATTTTGGCATTGATGGAGAGCATATGCACTACCACCTCTTGTGATAAACTAGGCATTTCAAAATAGTTCCACGTAAAACATCCTTTATATTTAAGAAGCAGCATTTTTAGCTCTTTTATTTTATCATGCGAGAGATTTTCTCTAATAAAGGTTGGCTTTAGGTCTTCTTCGGTACCCAAATTTATCTCTTTGAGTTCATCCACAGTAGCTTGACCACCATCTTCAAACTCTTTTGGAGCTTTTTTTAGATCTACTATTAGATGTTCAGTTTGATTTTTAGGTTCCAATAATCCTTCCTCCTTGTTTGTAATGCTATAGGAGGTTGCATACGTGAGACATAGATGTCTAAAGCACTCAAGATAGTGGTAGGATGCTGCTCGTATGAAACATGTATATCGAGCAAATTTAAGACCATATATTATAGATAGACCATTACCAATAGGCGTTTACGCATTCCTGTTATGCCAGAGTTCTCTAAAATAACGAGCACGTTTGTTTGTTTGTACAAAGAAAATATTTCTCTCCATGAGCTTTCTCATAATGGGTGGAGGATATTGAGAGATGATTATTAACATATCTCTATACTCCCACTCATCTTTACATTCTATTTTAAGAGCAATATGACACGGTATCACTTTTGATTCATAAAAAAAGAATCAACATTCATTGAGAACTCTTTTGGGGGGAACATAGAAAGTGTTTGGCATTCCTATATTTGTGTTTGACAAGGTAGTCAATATTTTGGTATGCTCCACCGGCATACGTATTATTTTGATGATATTTATAAATATCTGCTCTTCAGATACCTTATCATCAAAATTGGTACATTTTATAATTTCTTAGATATGGAACTTGGTCTCGGGCCTCGATCCTCTTGAAATTCTATAGTACCCTTGGGCTGATAAAGGAAATCATTTTCTTCCTCAATGCTTGATTTGCTCGAACACCGTACCTTATTTGTATGTTTAGCTTTGCAATCATAAAGGATAACTGATAGTTCACTTTCTTTTCCCTATGATTAAGGGTTTAAAATTAGTGGATATATCATCATCCTCTTCGGTATCACTACTGATATGAGGTACTAAGCAAATTTTGCTTCAAATTATTCTTCTTTTTATCTTTCGACTTTCTTTTATCCAGCATAGCAGCCTGGGGTCTCGGAAGATCGTTGCCTTTGAATTTTGCAATATTAAGTTGGCATCATCACAGATTTTAACTTCATGTACCAAGAAGGGTTGTTCGTCACCATCAATGCAATGTTCTTTATTATCTCGATTGTATTTCATACATTGATGAAGTGTTGAAGGAACAATAACATACTCGTGTAGCCATGGTCATTTGAGAAATGCCTTATATGATGTGTTGGAATCAATTACTTGGAATATTGCCTCTATATGTAGCTCTCTAAAGCTTAGAGGTAAGACCACAGATCCCAAGGTTCTTTGCCCTTGTTCATTAAACCCTTGTAGGAATACTGTGCTTTTTTTAAGATATTGAACGTCCAATACCAATCATTTGAACTTTTTGAGGCTCATTAGATTAACAAAGGAGCCTAGATCGATCAAAATTCTATTAATTTTCATATTGTTACTCTCCACCATAATATAGAGTGATTGATCATGATCTACACTTCTCTATAGCAGATCATTATCGTAGAAAGTAACTATAGTAGTATTATATATATATAAAGTTTCTTTCATACTTTGCTTGGCAAAGAATGCCTCATACTATTCATGATTCTGTAAAAGCTTGATGAGTGTTTCCCTAAAGTTCTTGGATATAACTAGGGAATCATATATACTCAAAAGCACAGGCAGCTTGCAGAGATGAGACAAGATATTATAATCCACATTTGCACTTATAGTTTTAGGCTTTGGTGGATCTTGTGGCATAGCTGATTGGTTGAGCTGGATATTCTTATCCTGCTCCTTTACCTTCTTTTGAGGTTGAGGAAGAACTTATTTCCTACATTTCAGCTGAATTTTCATTACTTCTTCAGATGGATAATCTTTAGCGTGGGAGTCTTTCATGTTCGCTACCTCTTCAGTTTCTTTAGAATTCAAGGTTCTTCCAAGCTTTAAATTTTATGCCAAAGAGTTGGCTTACTCTTATTTTTGTCATCTAAAAAATATAGTTTCTTGATTGAATCCAAAAATGACGAAGCCGTATGGCACGTTTCCTTAGGACAAGCTTTTGAAGTAACCTTTTAAGAATTTATAGGTCCACCTCATCCTCTCGTATTTCATTAACCTCTTTGGCATATAACTTGGTAAGTTTCCCTTAGAATACTTATTTCTTCTTCAAATTCTAAATTAAGTTGTAAGTCAGCCATGTAGTCCTCTAACCTGATAGGTCATCTCGGAAGTTTTTGGTATTCATCGATAGAATCGTTGTGCCATTGGATTTCAATTTTCTGTCCCAACGATCTCTTCTTCTTTTTTCTTCAAGATCTGGTTATAGAAGCCTTTCCTCCTTGGTCTTTGTAATACTTCAAGGACTTCTTTTTTCTTGACATAGGCTCCTCCTCAGCCGACTTTGTTAAGCGATGGAGTCTTGGATCCACTTCCAATTCCAGATTATTCTTTTGACAAATACCCTTGATAGCTACTAAGACCTTCATCATATTCTTGGTCTTTTTAGATATATAAGTTTTCCAACATCCTTCATCTTGTTGGGGTTCCTTTACTATATTTTCCTAACATGAGTTTGAAGAAATGGCATTGGCCTTCTCCCGCTTGTGATTAATTAATATACTATATGATAGTATCAATTCATCACTCTTGTATCCCCTTTTCATCCAATCTTTGAAGACAAAATAATCCCTAATTGGGTGACTAAGGACCTTGTGGTATGGAGTGTAGTTTGGGTTATTAATCATACTGGCCTGTTCTGGTCGGCAAGACTTTGGTAGATGTAGGCCAATCCTGAGTGCATGTTAGAAAATTTTGCCAGTACATTCTTTCATAAAAGAGTATGGCTTATTAATTTTCTCCTGTATGGTAGGGGTCGTTGGTTTTTAAGCGTACCATTCAAAAGCTGTGCTTGTTAGGCTAATGACAAATTGGCACAAAAATAAGATGTCATTTCCTTCGGTGTTACCACAGGTAGCCTGAAATTAGGCTAAATGTTTCCTAGGGTTCTCTATGCCAAAAAATGTCTTGAATTGAAGTATTAAGTATAATTTAGGATATTTCACATGGTTATATTCAATAGGATTTGGGTGGCCTATACCCACTAATGCTGCTGCTTGGATAACTAGTTTCACTTTTTGATTGATAATATCTTCAATCTGGGTTTTGCAGACAATTTCATCTTCTTTGACTGTTGTCAACATCAGCTCTTGTACCTCTATCCCTTGCTTAGGAATATCAGGATTAGGAGAAGTAGCTCTAATACTTAAAGTATCCAAATTCTCTTGGGGGTTTATAGATTATGTTCTTCCAAGCGTAGCTGCTAGATCAAGTTCTCCAAGCTGTTATTTTATCATCAAATTCATCTTCTCAAGACAAACATTTAATTAGGCAATCTCCTAGACTTTTCCACGTATGAGAGATTGCGTTTATTGCTCCAATTTTCTCACATGCTTTAGTAGCCTCTTCTTCCTTCACGTCTTCTAACTAGGGAGGTGTCATATTTGCATGCTTTGTCGGCTCTTGTATACTCGGTGATTGTTCTTTTTTTTGGGATTTACAGCTGCATTCCAGCAAGTCTGTATTATTTAGCTAGGCTGCTCGGAGGTATGGTTATCTACTCGAACCACTTTCATGTCCATATGGTCCTTTTTTTCATTTCTTCCTCCTCATCATAATAGCAAGTATCAGGGAAGGCCTTTCATCCTAGTGTTCTTCATTGTAGTGCTCATCTTCCTTATATTATTCTTTTTGCCGCCTTCGATGCCTCCAATGGATTATTAGAGAATCAAGATTTTCTTCGTACATATTAGTCTTTCCCTTGTCAAGTAGGCTTGGTTGGCTGGGGACTTCTTGCCAGAATGTGACCCTTGGTCACAGTTGTTGGGCGGCCTTATGAGCTTTGCTCTCGTAGTCACCCATTAACATTTTTGTTTGTTTGGACTAATTTGGAACCCAAACCTGCTAGCCTCTAGCAATGATCTTTGAATAATTTGCCCTAGACTCAGGGAAATATCGATTACTTGGACTGATAAGTTCCTTTAAAGGAATCAACCTATGGTATGGTCAAAGGGGTCTTTTCTTGTAGCCTTCCTAATGAAGAGTACTGTGGAATTTTCCCTCTTTCTTCTTTTCAAATCCTGGATGTTATCCAGACTCCATTCTTCTCATATTAAGGCAATGAGGAAGGCCTCTATCCCTTCCTAGATAAAGTTTCCTTAAAACATCCTTTATCCAAGAATCTCTTGATATTGAAATGACGTATTTGTTAAAAAAACTTTAATCCTTATTAGTTTCCTGTTTGTCACTGCCTTGAGTAGCTTGTGAAGATGGGAGGAAGCCGATTCTTTCTTCTCCGATGGCATGGCAGTAGCTCGCTAAAAGACTCTCAGTAAGACTTCTTCAGGTTGCCTCTAACGTTATTATGCTTTACCCATCATAATGGTTCAAAATCATTATTGATGGTTATATTCACCTATGGTTGAGGTAGTGGCTCCTGATTTGGGGTGGGTGTATTTATCCACCCAATCACTCTAAGTCGAACATAAGCTTTTCTCCTGGCCTTCCTTGATAGTTTGGCACAAGAAGTTGAAGCACTAGCATCGTTCCTCCCAGAAAAGAAAATAATCTTTTCAGGAACCTGAACCTTGTTCCTCTTTTGATTGGCCATATCAATAACAATTAATTTCAAATTAGGCTTAGGAGCCTTTCATTTGTCCAACGAGAACTTTTTGGCGCTGACGTTGGTAGCCTCTGTATTAGACCTCTTATTATGAATAGCAGATTTGTTCACATTATGGCAAGCCAGGTTAGTTGTATTTTGCTTATATTTATGCTTATAAGTCTTCTTCTTGGTTGAACGAATTATAAGAGGCATGATTATAAATTTAGAGAACATTGAAGGCCTCGGTACAGTAGTGTTCTTAGTCAGCACCTTCCTAGCTGATACAACCTCATCATGAAAGATGTTAAATACTTCAGAAACAATTTCAAATTGTAACATTGCTCTAGTATGACCAGTCTCAATCACAGTTTAGGGAAATTGGACTCGTGATTCTTCCCCGAGTTTAATGGTTATTAAACTATTGACAGGTGAAATGTTTTAGTAATCTGCCAGGGATTAGAGTCAAACTAATTTCTATTGAACAAGAAAATAAGACTTCATGAAAAAGCTACTACCAATGAGTGGTGCTGATAATACTATGATGGAGCTGATTGCTCATTGTTCCTCAACCCATCAACATTATAGTATTATCAGCATCGCTCCTAGGTAGTAGCTTTTTCAAGAAGTCTTACTTTCTTATGCAATAGAAATCAATTTGACTCTAATCCCTATAAGTTCTACTACAAGTTACTGAAACATGTCACCTGTCAATAGTATAATGACCATTAAACTCGGGGAAGGATCGTGAGTCCAATATTTTTTTCCAGATTTTGATTGACACAAATCATACTAGGATAATGTTACAATTCAAAAATAATTCCGAAGTATTTAACTTCCTTCTTCATGAGGTTGTATTGACTAGGAAGGTGTTTACTGAGAATACCACTATACCGAGGACTTTCATGTTCTCTAGACTTTCAATGACGCCTCCTGTAATTCCTTTAGCCAAGAAGAAGGCTTATAAGCCTAAACCCAAGCAAATTACTACTGACCTGGCTGGCCATAATGTAAACAAATATGTTATTCACTATGAGAGGCTTAATACTGGGGCTGTCAATGTTAGTGCCAAAATGTTCATGTTGGACAAAAAAAAGGCTCCTGAGCCTAAGTTGAAATCAATTGTTATTAATATGGCTAATCAGAATAGAAATGAAGTTGAGGTTCCTGAGAAGACTATTTTTGTTCCTAGGAGGAATGAGGGTGAAGCTTCCACTTATAGCGTCAAACTATCAAGCAAGGCCAAAAAAAAAAGCGAATGCATGACTTAGAGTGAGTGGGTAAACAAATATACCCACCACAAGTCAGGAGCCATTACATCATGCAGAGGTGAATATACCCATCAATAATGGTTTTGAACCATTAAGATGGGTAAAGCGTAATAAAGTTATAAGCGACCTGAAGAAGTCTTTCTGGGAGACTTCTAGCTAGCTTTCATCGCCGGAGAAGATAAAATCAGCCTCCTCCTATTTTCACAAGCTACTGAAGGCTGTGAAGAATGAAAAATGGTTAAGGAGTTGGATGAATTTTTTGAAGAAAGATGTCGTTTTGATTTTAAGAGATTATTAGAAGAAGGAGGCTTCAAGGAAACATTATCAAGGAAGTTACAGTGGCCTCCCTCTTTGCCTTAGTCCAAGAAGAATGGAGTTTGGAAAATGTCTAGGATTTGAAAGAAAGTAAGTAAAAAAATCCCAAGGTAGTCTTCATCAGGGAGGCTACAAGCAAAGATAACTTCGACCATACCATAGGTTGATTCCTTCAATGGAACTTATTGGTCCAAGTAATTGATATTGCCCTGAGTCTAGGGCAAATTATTTGAGGATCAGTGTAAGAGGTCAGCTTGTTTGGGTTCCAAAGGAGCGCAAACAAACAAAAATATTAAAGGGTAACTACGAGAGCAAAGTTCATAAGGCCACCCAACAATTATGACCAAGGGTCACATTCTGGTGAGAAGTCCCCCACCAAGCATACCTTACTTGATAAGGGAAATGCTATTATATACGAACAAAGTCCTGAATGTCCATTATTCAATTGGAGGCATCAAAGTTGGCCAAAAAAAGAACATGAGGCCGATGAGGACTACAATGAAGAGAACTGGGATGAAAAGGCATTCCGTGATAATGGGTATTAAGATAAGGAGGAACAAATGACAAAAAAGGACCATATGGATGTGGAAGTGGTCCAAGTGGTCAGCCATAGCTCCGAGTAGCCTAGCTAAAGAATACAGACTCGCTTGAATGCAGCTATAAATACTAAAATGAAGAATAACCTCGGGGTATGCAAGAGCCGAAAATGCCTACAAATATGACACCTCTCCAATCATAAGACGTGAAGGAAGAGGAGGCTAGCGAAACTATAAGAAAATTACAGATAGAAATATAACTTCTCCAATGAAGAAAGTTAAGGAGATTGCCCAATTAAATGATCATCTTGATGAGATGAATTTCATGATAAAAGAACTACTTGGGCAACTTGTTCTAGCAGCTGCGCTTGACATAACATAACCTATAAACTCCCAAAAGAATATGGGTACTTCAAGTATTATAGCCGCTCCTCCTGATCCAGATATTCATAACCAAGGGATAGAGATACAAGAGCCAATGTTGACAATCGTAAAAAAGGATTAAATAGTCAGCAAGACCCAGATTGAAGACCTTATCAATCAAAAATTAAAACTAGTTATCACCGCCGAAATTGCTAAAGCTTTAGTCGTTATAGGCTGCCCATATCCTATTGAATATGACCAGGTGAAATATCCTAATGGATACATGGAACTTCAATTCAAGACATTTTTTGGCACAGAGAACCTTAGGCAATATTTAACCTAATTTAAGGCTACCTGTAGTAACACTGGAGGAAATTATATCTTGTTGCTGCACCCATTTTTCAATAGCCTTACTGGCACAACTTTTGAATGGTACGCTGAATTACCAAATAACACAATTAAAATATTTATCAAGCTTGAAATAATGTTCGTTAAAAGGTTTCCTGGTGCAACAAAGTAGGTGACTATTATAGATCTTGCCCTTTAGAGACGAAAAAAGGACGAGTCTGTCACTAAATACATCATGAGATAGCTAAAGTGTGAGCAATAACTAATCAAAAAATATGTTATGGAACTCCTACTAGGGAACATTTACGACCAGATGTCCCCCTATATGGAAATAGATGCAATCAATACCATCCAAGAATTACTAGATCATGTAGCCAAATTTCTAAGGTTACTCAAGCCCTGGGGTATTGGCTTCAACTATAATAATAAGCCTATGGTGAAAGGAAAACAGCTTAGAGTTTATGACTCAAGGAGGGATAAAGTAAATATTGCATTTACTTCTCCTCCTGATAAAAAGAAAAAAGGGGTAATTGATGCGCCTAAAATGATAAAACACATAAAGGCCATACTCTTTTAAGAAAGAACGTACCGGCAAAATTTTTCGACATGCACTCAGGATTGGCCTATAGCTACCAGAGTCTCATCAACAAAAACATGTTGGCATGATTAATGACTCGAACTACTGTCCATACCACTGGGTCATTAGTTACCCAATTGAGGATTATTTTGTCTTCAAAGATTGGGTGGAAAGGAGCTGTGGAAAATTGACACTATCGAACAGTGTTTTAATTAACCCCAAGTGGGAGAAGGCTAATGTCATTTCTTCCAGCTCGACAAGATGAATGAGGTTGGGAAACTTACATATCTAAGAAGACCAAGGAAATGATGAAGGTCTTACTGGCTATCGAGGGCATTCTTCAAATAAATGCTCTGGAATTGGAAGTGGATCTAATGCTCCTCTGCTTAACGATGTCAGCTGAGGAGGAGCCTACATCCAATAAAAAGAAGTCCTTGAAGTATTACAAAAGCCAAGGGGAAAAGGCTTATGCGTCTAGATCTCGAAGAAGAAAGAAGAAGAGTTCTTTGAGATAGAAAACCAAATCAAGCTGTATGTTGATTCTATTAATTAATACCAGCAACCTCCTAGACGACTTCTAAGATTGGAGGACTACTTGGTTGACTTATACCTCAATTTGAAATCCATAGAAGAAATAAGTATTATGACGAAAATATTTCAGATTACAAGTCAAAGAGGTAAAAGAAATGCGAGAGGATGAGGTGGACCTCTCAATTCTTAAAAGACTAATTAAAAATCCTATTCTAAGGAATCGTGCCATACGAAATCACCATTTATGGACTGAGATGAAGTACTATATTTTCGGGATGGTAAAAATTATAGTAAGCCAACTCTTAAGCATAAATGTACAAAGCTTGAAAGCAACTTGGATTCTGAAGAAACTGAAGAGGTAGCGAACATAGAAGACTCACAAGCTGTAGATGATTCATCTGAAGAACTGATGCAAATTAGCTGAGAAGTGGGAAACAAGTTCTTCCCCCACATTAGAAGAAGGAAAAGGAGCAAGATAAGAATATCTAGCTCAACCAAGCGCTATTCCACAAGATCCACCAAAGCCTAAAACTACAAGTGTAAATTTTGATTATAATATCTTGTCCTATCTCCACAAGCTGCCTGTACTGCTGAGTATATATGATGCCCGTGTTATGTCCAAGGATGTTAGGAAAACACTATCAAGAATTTGTAGAATTCTGAACAATATGAGGAGTTCTTTATCGAGCAAAGCATGAAAGAATCTTTATATATGAAAAAATCTTCTATAGTTACTTTTATAACAATGATATGCTCCTGGGAATTACATATCTTAATCGACCACTCTATGTTACAGTGGAGAGTTATAATGTGGAAATTAATAGAATTTTGATTGATCCAAGTTCCTTTATCAAATATTGAGCCTCATAATGCTCAAAGGATTGGCCCTAAATGTTCAAAATCTAACCAAAAGCATAATATTCATGCAAGGGTTTGATGAACATGGGCAAAGAATCTTGGGATCTGTAGTCTTACCTCTAAGTTTTGAAGAGCAACATACAGAGGCAAGGTTCCTTGTAATTAATTCCAATATATCATATAAGCTACCTCTCAGAAGACTATGGCTCCACAAGTATAGTATAGTGCCTTCAACACTTCATTAATGTATGAAATACAATCAAGATAATGAAGAACATCACATAATTGGTGACAAATAACCATTCTTGGTGCATGAAGTTAAAATCTATGATGATGTTAAGTACTTTATAGCATAAAAATAAAAAGATAGCGATCTTCTGAGAATCCAAGTTGCTACACTGGATAGAGGAAAGGCGAAAGATAAATGAAACAATAAATTGAAGCAAATTTGCTCAATGCCTCGAATCGGTAGTGATATCAAAGAGGATGATAATATATCTACAACTTTTAAACCCCTAATAATATGGAAAAGAAAGACTGAACTATCAACTAACCTTTTTGATTGTAAAGTTAATCATGCAAATAAGGTATGGTATTCAAGCAAATTAAGCATTAAGGAAGAAATGGAATTCCTACATCAGCCCAATGGTAATACGAAATTACAAGAGGAATGGGACCCAGGAACTAGTTCCATATCTAAGAAAGTACAAAAAGTATTAATTTTGATGATAAGGGTATTTGAAGAGCAGATTTTACAAATATCATCAAAATTGTAATTATGCCGGTGTCGCATTCCAAAATATTGACTGCTCATCAAACACAAATATAACAATGTTAAAGATTTTCTATGTTCCTCCAAAAAAAGTCTCAATGAATGATGATCCCTTTTTTATGAATCAAAAGTGATACCGTATTATACTGCTTATTAAATAGAATGGAATGATGAGTGGGAATATGGAGATATGTTGATAATTATACCTCAATATCCTCCACCCATTATGAGAAAACTCATGTGGAGAAATATTTTCTTCATGCAAAGAACACTATACCTGCAAGGGTTCAATGAACAAGGGAAAAGAACCTTGGGATCCATGGTCTTACCGCTAAGCTTTGGAGAGGTACATACAGAGGTAAGTTCCACGCAATTGATTATAATACATCATACAAGGCACTTCTTAGATAAGCATGACTCCACGAGTATGTTATAGTACCTTTAACACTTCATCTATGTATGAAATGCAATCGAGATAATGAAGAACATCACATTGATGGTGAAGAACAACCATTCTTGGTGCATGAAGTCAAAACCTATGATGATGCCAAGTACTTTATAATGTAAAAGGCAAAAGATAGATATCTTTTGAGAATCAAGGATGCTATGCTGGATAAAGGAAAGTCGAAAGATAAATGCAAGAATATATTGAAGAAAATTTTCTAAGTACCTTACATCAGTAGTGATAACGAAGAGGATGATGATATATCAACAGCTTGCAAACCCCTAATCATAGGAAAAAGAAAGAGTGAACTATCAGTTTCAAGAGGAACGGTATCTAGGACATAATTTTATATTTAAGAAATTACAAAAGTATTAATTTTGATGATAATGGTATCTGAAGAGCAGATATCTATAAATATCTTCAAAATAGCACCTATGTCCTCCAACCATTATGAGAAAGCTCATGGAGAGAAATATTTTCTTTATGCAAACAAAAAAAATGTGCCCCGTTATTTTAGGGAACTCTGACATTATAGGCATGTGTAAAGGCCTATTAGCAATGATTTTTCTACAACATGGGGTCTTAGATATACTCAACAATCATTTCTCACATGTGTAGCATCCTACCACTATCTTGAGAACCCCCAACATCTATGTCTCACGTACACAACCTTCTACAGTATTATAGACAAGGGGGAAAGATTATCAGAACCCAAAAATTATGCTGAAGATTTAATAGTAGATCTAAGAGAAGCTCAAAAGAGTTCGAAGAAGGTGGTCATGCTACTATGGATGAACTCAAAAAGATAAATTTGGGTACCAAAGAAGACCTAAAGCTAATCCTTATTAGTGCAAATCTCCCACACGATAAAACAGAAGAGCTAAAAATATTGTTATTAAATATAAACACTATTTCATGTGGAACTACACCAAAATGCCTAGTTTCTCACCAAAAGTGGTAGTGCTTAAGCTCTCCATTAATGCAAAAACATAGCCTATCAAATAGGCACCTAGGAGAATACGACTTGAGATTGGAGAGCAAGTCATCGATAAAACTAAAAAGCTGATTGAAGTAGGATTTATCTAGGATGAAAAATATGCGGACTGGATTGTCAACATTTTCTCAGTAAAAAAAAGGTCAAATTTGCATATGCATTGACTATCGAGACATCAATAAAGCCTGTCAGAAGGATGATTTTCCACTTCCTAATGCAAAACTCATGGATGATAATACGTCAAACCACAACATGTTCTCATTCTTGAATGGATTGTCAAGTTATAATTATATTAAAGTGGACCTAGATGATAAAAAGCACACTGCCCTTTGAAGCTCTATCGACATATAATATTACAAAGTTATGCCATTTTGATTGGAAAATATTGGGGCCACCTATCAAAGGATGATGACTCGCATCTTTGATGCTCTTATTCACAAGTATATTGAATGCTATGTTGATGATATAGTTGTAAAAAATAGAATTCAACGTTAACATGTAAATGATCTCAAAATTGTATTCGAAAGGATTCACAAATTCAATTTAAAAATGAATCAACTTAAATTCCCTTTCGCATGTTATCAAAAAAATTTCTAAAATTTATTGTATGCCATATAGGAATCTAGATTGATCCCAATAGAATCCAAGCAATAGTGAAAATGAAATCTCCAAAAACTCTAAGATAACTTTGTTCATTACAAAGAAGATTGACATATAACCGAAGATTTATATCTAATCTCTCGGGTAGATGCCAACCCTTCGCCCAATTATGAAGAAAAATACTCCTTTCGTGTGGGATAATGCTTATCAGGGGGCATGTAATAGCATAAAATAATATCTATTGAATCCTCCAATTCTCACTGCTCCTATTTTCAGGTAAAACCCTAATTTTGCATACAACAGCTTCGGAGGAATTGCTTGGAGAATTGTTGGCACAAGATAATGCCAATGGCAAAGAAAATGCCCCTTACTATAGTAGTCGTCGACTAATAGGGGATGAATCAAAGTATTTATCAATTAAAAAGTAGTTTTTAGCATTATGCTTTTGCTATGCAACAATTGTGACATATATGTTATCCCTTAAGATAACATCGATATCTAAGGTGGATTCAATAAAGTATTTAATGGCTAGACCCACTTTGATCGATCATCTAGCCAGATGAACTATATTATTAATACAAATTGATATAACTTATATGCCATCAACGACTGTCAAAGGATAGGCACTAGCAAATTTTCTAGTTGCCTATCCTTTACCATTATGCTTTCCACTAAGTGACGAGCTACCAAATGAGCAGTTACTCGAAGTGGAAGAGAAAATATAGTTGCAAGAATGGGAGCTCTATTTTGATGGAGCTTCATCAATAAAATAGCTAGACCACCTAAACTCATAATAGTTCAGGTGGACATCAGCCTTATATTTAAAACACTGCAAGCAAGAATATTTTGATACACTTATAACTTGATAGAACCTCGTACTAATATTGAAGTTGAATATGAAGCTCTAATAGCGGGTCTTGAGCTTGCAATTAATATGTAAATTTAGAAACTCCATATATATAGAGATTCTCAACTTATAATTAAGCAAATTGCAGGTGCTTTTAAAATTAATAAGCTCGAGCTAATCTTATATCATGTGAATGCTTTGAAACTCCTAGAAAAAATCCCTGAAGTAAGCCAACTAGGGTTACACATGATGAAAATGGTATGGCTGACGGCTGGCAAAGTTGACTAAGAAAATGACTAATTCCCTAGAGGATCTATTCGTTCTAATCATCCAAAATAGACATACATTGGCCCCGGCATCCTTACAAGATGATGAAGGAAAGACAACATCGGAGAGTTTGCATATACCGGATGAGAATGATTGGAGGGAACCATCCATTACATATTTCAAAGAAAGTAGGTTACCAAAGGAGAAATCCTCTTCGCAAATTTTGAAAAGTGCATTAAGATATGCTTACGTGAATAACACGCTATATCATAGATATTTTGACTAAATATGGCTACGATGTTTGGGTCCTAATGAATCCTAGAAAGTCATAAATGAAGTCCATGATTGGTTATGCAGTGCGCATCAATCTGGACCTAAAATGAAAATTAAATCAAACACATGGGATATTATTGGAATAATATGGTTAAATATTGTTTTGATTATGATAAGAAATTCCATCAATGTTATGTGCATTTTGATGTTATACATTGACTACCTAACCCGCTATATCCTATAGTAGCATCATGTTCTTTCAAAAGTTAGGGTACCGATATAATTGGTCTTATAGAACCACATTCTTCGTAAGAACATCGGTTCGTCCTCACTGCCATGAATTACTTATAAAAATGGGCTAAAGTAATTCATCTAAGAGTAGTTAAAGTAGACAATCTGATGAATTTTTTTTTGAGATAATATTGTTTATCATTTTTGGGTGCCACGTCGAATCATATCGAACAATAGTACCTCCTTTAAAGTGCTAAAATTTATCGATTTATCGAACACCATAAAATGGACTGGTGTTAATCTTCATTATACAACCAAAGAGCTAATGGTTTGGCTGAAACATTTATTAAAAAAGTGGTTAAATTACTCAAGAAAATTCTTTTAAAAAATAAGAGGGAATGACACGATAAATTAATAAAAGCTGTTTGGGTATACCGCACAAGTTATAAGACTATGGCACAGGCTACTCCATATTCTTTAGTCTTCGTTACAGTGGCAATATTAACTCTCAAAGTAGAATTACTATCACTTCATATTGCTACACAATACGGACTCAACCAAGAAGAAAATAATCTTCTACAATTGGAAGAACTTAAAGCTCTAGATGAAATTGGAATTCAAGCTGAAAAAAATTAGAAATTTATAAAGCACGAATGAATAGGCTCACGATCAAATGATCCATCCTAGGTGCTTTAAAGAAGGTGAACTTATCTTAGTTCGCAAAAGACCTATAATTCCCCACCATCACATCGACAATAAATTTGACGCAATATGGGAAGGGACGTTCATTATCAAAAAGATATATGAAGAATGAGCCTACTAACTTATAGACTTATCTGGTTAAAGGCCTATGCCATCAATTAATGGCCAATATCTAAAGAAATACCACACATGATCTCCCAATCTATAGAATGTTATGTTAAAAATTCCTCCTGTAATATAGAAGGTAATTTATACATCTTCCTGTAAGGCAAGAGATAATATTTAATCTCTCTTATAGCAATGGGAGATGACCCACATATATTCCTATAATGTAGGGTCTAAATTTACATGGTCTCTGTAATGCAGGATATAAATTTACATGGCCCCTTTAAAGTAGGAGATAAATTTGATATAATCTTGTAGACTAAGGTATAATTTTGCATGTACTCTTTAACAAAGTGAAAGGAAATTATGTGTGAAAATGCTTACAGGCCGCTAAATATGCTAGTCATAGCCACATAATACTTTATGCCTAGAAACCTTAGAGTCGAGCTACTGAAAAGGCTAAAAGTCTAAACATTTAATTCAAAATTGAGAATTCCTCCTTAGTACGAGTAATTGCTCCTCTAATATCTTGATGCCTAGCGAGAGGGCCTGCTCCCTCTATCTCAAAGCTCTGAGCTCAGTTGATGTACTCAGAAGCTCAATATGCTCTTTAAAGATGTTTCACTGATAATGCTGTAAGGCATGTAAACTAAAAATTAGATCCAAGAGAGCTCTCCTCATCTTATCCTAGATAGCTCTAGCTTCAGTCTCTAAATCAATAAGAACTATGTAAGATAACTCTTGAATAGTGAAGTGTAATTAAAATAATACAAAATCAATAATGCGATAGAGGAACTTCCATGTCTGTAAAATTCTGTCACGAAGATCGCAGGATGCAGTAATGAACTGTAATTGTGTGGAAGCTGAACAAGTCTTGTAGAGTGCGAATGTCCACTCTTAACAACAAAACTCGTAGTGCAGCAAGAACATACTACACTCATCTTGGCCACCATTGACTAAAAGAGCGAAAGGCCTAAAACATCGATCTTGACTCAAAATATGAATGCTTCAGACCTAAAACAACTAGGGAGTTATTGTCGCTGCAAAGAAGAAAAATATATATAATATAGTATGTTAATATAAATAATATAATACTTTAGAAATGAAAGTCCTCTGTAAAGGTAGAATATTGATGGTTACCTAGGCGAGAAGTAACACCTAATGAAAATCCCCCTGCTGAATAACCTAGGACCACCTAAGTCAACAAAGGATGGGTAATCAGCTCCATCATAGTAGCATCAACACTACTCCCGGATAGTACCTGGGTAGAATCACTATGAGTAAGCTGAGCATCTAGTGAAAATCCTAATGACGGGTCACCGATGATCACCCCAGTGAAATCTGAAAGGGTTGGAGACGAAGCAATCACTTGGACAAAACTCATGTGGGCTTGGAAGAGTATGTAAACTATCTATGCCAGCTAGCTCCAAAATAGGAGAGCCCAGTAAATCAACAGGTGCATGCCAGGGTTCTAAAAATGAAGTAGATGAAATATATTAAATATAAAATTTAAATTTAATATATATTGATCAAATGAAAGAAATTTATAACCTATCTATTTTGCTTTTAGATTTTTTGGCTGAGAGGATGTCATACGACCAGACAGAATATAAATTTCTTTAGAATGATTGGATTATCTTAGGAATTCACCATTTATTTGGCCAGCTTTTCCAGCGCATCAGCCTTGCAATTTTCACCACGTGTAACCTTAGTATAGATTACTTCAAAGATTTGTTCTAGGAGTTTCAAAGCATACTCATGATATGAGATTAGCTCAGGCTTATTAATTTTAAAAGCACCTACTATTTACTTAATTATAAGTTATGAATCTACATATATATGGAGTTTGTTGATTTATATATTAATTACAAGCTCAAGACCCGCTATTAGATCTTCATATTCAACTTCATTATTAATACAGGGTTCTACCTAGCTATAGGAGTATCAATGTATTCTAGCTTGTGGGGTTATGAACATAAGGCCGATGACCACCGGAACTATTGGGAGTTTAGGCTGTCTAGCTAGTTTTATTGATGAAGCTCCATCAAAATAGAGCTCACATTCTTGAAAGTGAATTTTCTCTTCTACTTCAAGTATCTACTCATTTGGTAACTCGCCACTAATTTGAAAGCATACAGGTAAAGGATGGGCAACTAGAAAATTTGCTAGCACCTATCCTTTCACATACTTTTGTGGCATGTAAGTTATATCAAATAGCATTAATAAAATAGTCCATTTGGCTAGACGACCCATCAGAGTGGGTCTAGTCATTAAAAACTTTAATAAATCAACCTTAGATATTAATGTTATCTTAAGGACTAACATATAATATCATAACTTTTATGTAGAAAAAAATAATGACAAACATTGCTCTTCAATTGGTAAATACTTCAATTTAGCCCCTATTAATCAACGACTAATATAGTAACCGACATTTTCTTTACCATTGACAATATATTGTGCCAGCAATACTATGAGTGATTCCTCCGGAGCTGCTATATAAAAAATTAGGGGATTACCCATATTAAGAGCAGTAAGAATTTGAGAATTCAACATATATTGCTTTATCCTATTACATGCCTCTTAACAAGCATCATCTCAAATGAAAGGAATGTTTTCTTCTCAATCATGTAAAGGGTTGGCATCTACCCGAGAGATTAAGTATAAATCTTCAGATATTTGCTAATCTTCCTTGTAATGAATGAAGTTATCTTAAAGTTTTTGGAGGTGACATTTCCACTATTGCTTCAATTTTATATGGATTTATTTTGATTCTCGTATGGCATTGAATAAATCTGAGAAATTTTTTGGATGACACACAAAAAGTGCAATTAAGAGGATTCATTTTTTCAATTGAATTTGTGAATCTTTTCGAATACAATTTTGTGAATGTTTACATGTTAATATTGAATTCTATTTTTTACAACTAGATCATCAACATACATTCCATATGCTTGTGAATAAGGCCATCAAAGATACGGGTCATCATCCTTTGATAGGTGGCCCTGGCATTTTTCAATCCAAATTGTATAACTTTGTAAGAGTATATGTCGATCTCAAAACGCATTCGCAAGGTACTTGTTTGACAGGCTAGATTTTGGCATTGATGGAGAGCTTAAGCAATGCCACCTCTGGTGATAAATCAGGCATTTTGGTGTTATTTCATGGGAAATAGTCTTTATATTTAAGAAATAGCATTTTTAGCTCTTTTAATTTATCATGCTGGAGATTTGCGCTAATAAGGGTTGGCTTTGGCTCTTCTTTGGTACAAAAATTTATCTCTTTTAGTTTATCCACAGTAGCATGACCACCTTCTTATAACTCTTTTGGAGGTTCTTTTTGATCTACCATTAGATCTTTAGCTTGATTTTTGGTTTCTAATAATCCTTCCTCCTTTTCTGTAATGCTATAGGAGGTTGCATACATGAGACGTATATATCAAGGGTACTCAAGATAGGGGTAGGATGCTGCTCATGTGAGACATGAATGTTGAGCATATCCAAGAACCCATATTGTAGACAAACCATTGATAATAGGCCTTTGTGTATGTCTGTTATGCCAAAGTTCTCTGAAATAACGGGCACATTTGCTCGTTTGTATTAAAAAAATATTTCTCTCCATGAGCTTTCTCATAATGGGTGGAGGATATAGAGGGATGATTATCAACATATCTCTATACTCCCACTCATCCTCGCATTCTATTTCATGTGTAGTATAACATGGTATCACTTTTGATTCATAGAAAAGGGATTTGCATTCATTGAGCCCTCTTTTGGGGTGAACATAAAAAGTCTTTAACATTCTTATTTTTGTTTTTAACGAGGTAATCAAAATTTGAAATGCGTTGCCAGTATAGGTACTATTTTTATGATAATTCTAGATATCTGCTCTTCAGATCCCCTTATCATCAAAATTAATACTTTTTTTAATTTCTTTGATATGGAGCTAGGTCTTGGGTACCCTTCCTCTTGAAATTATGTAGAACCCTTAAGCTTATAAATGAATTACTCTTCTTACTCAATGCTTAATTTGCTCAAACTCCGAATCTTATTTTCATGATTAGCTTTCTAATTAAAAGGGATGGCTCATAGTTCATACTTTCTTCTCCCTATGATTAGGGGTTTAAAAGTTTTGGATGTATCATCATCCTCTTTGGTATCACTATTAAGGTGAGGTACTTTACAAATTTGCTTCAATTTATTCTTGCCTTTATCTTTTGGCTTTCCTTTATCCAGCATAACGGCCTGCATTCTCAAAAGATCGTTGCCTTTTGAATTTTTCCCTATAAAGTTCTTGGTGTCATTATAGATTTTAACTTCATGCTCTAAGAACGATTGTTCTTCACCATCAATGTGATGTTATTCATTATCTCGATTACATTTCTTACATAGATGAAGTGTCGAAGGAAATATAACATACTCGTGGAACCATGGTCTTTTGATAAGTGCTTTGTATGATGTATTAGAACCAATTATATGGAACTTGCCTCTTTATGTAGCTCTCCAAAGCTTAGAAGTAAGACCATGAATCCCAAGATTCTTTACCCTTGTTCATTGAACCCTTGTAAGAATTGTGTGCTTTTGGTTTGATATTGAACATCGAGGGCCAATCCTTTAAGCATTCTAAGTCTCATTAGATTGATAGAGGAACTTGGATCGATTAAAATTCTATTAATTTTTATATTATTAATCTCCACCATAACTTAGAGTGGTCGATTATGATCTGTAATTCCCAGGAGAATATCATTATCACAAAAGTAACTGTAGTAGTATTCTGCATATACAAAGCTTCTTTCATGCTTGCTCAGCAAAGATGTCTCATACTATTCAAGATTCTATAATTTCTTGATGAGTGTTTTATTATGGTCCTTGGACATAACAAGGGAATCATATATACTCTGCAGTGCAGGCAGCATGTAGAGATGGGATAAGATATTGTAATCCATATTTATACTTATAGTTTTAGGCTTTGAGGGGTCTTATGGCTTAGCTGCTTAGTTGAGCTGGATATTCTTATCCTACTCTTTTGCCTTCTTCTGAGGTGGAGTAAGAACTTTTTTCCCACTTCTCAACTAAATTCGCATCACTTCTTCAGACGAATCATCTTCAGGATGAGAGTCTTTCATGTTTGCTACCACTTTAGTTTCTTCAGAATCTGAGCTACACCTCTTTGGCTTATAACCCAGCAAACTTTTATCATAATACTTATTTCTTCTTTGGATTTTAAATTGAAGTGTGTCAGCCATATAGTCTTCCAACCTGATAGGTCGTCTAGAAGATTGTTGGTATTCATCAATAGAATCGATGTTCCGCTGGATTTTGGTTTCACTGTCTAATAGTTTTAATTTTCCACTCTTGTAACTTCTTTCCACCAAATCTTTTAAGACAAAATAATCCTCGATTAGGTGACTAACGACCCAGAGGTATGGACAGTAGTTCGGTTCATTAATCATGCCGACTTATTAATTTTCTTCTATAAGGTAGGGGAATGTTTCCTATGGTTATTTATGTTGAAAAATGTCTTGAATTGATGTACCACATATCTTTCAGGACATTTCACATGGTCATATTCAATAGTATATAAGCTACATATACCCACTAAAGCTTCAGTAGTTTTGGCCGTGATAACTGCTTTCACTATTTAATTGATATGGCCTTCAATCTGGGTCTTCTTGACAATTTTATCTTCTTTGATCAGTGTCATCATTGGCCCTTTTACCTCCGTCCATTAGTTAGGAATATCTGGATCAGGATGAGTAGCTTTAATACCTTAAGTACCCATATTCTCCTAGGGGTTTACAGGTTGTGTCCTGCCAAGTGCAACAATTAGATAAGGTTCTCCAAGTAGTTCTTTTATAATGAAATTCATCTCATCAAGATGTACATTTAATTGGGAAATCTCTTGGTCTTTTCCACATTGGAGAGATTGCATTATTTGCTTCAATTTTCTTACAGCTTCTCTAGTCAACTCTTCCTCTACAGGTGCCATATTTGCAGGCATTGATGGCTCTTGCATGCCTCGTAATTCTTATTCAATCTAGGGAATTGTAGCAGCATTCTAGCAAGTTTGTATTCTTTAACAAGGCTGCTCAGTGGTATGGCTGATTAGTAGGACCACTTCCACATCCATGTGGTCCTTTTTTATCATTTTTTCTTTCTTTTCATAATACCCATTGTCAGGCAAGGCCTTTTCGTTCTAGTGTTCTTCATTATAGTCCTCATTTCCCTCATATTCTTCTTCTAGTTGGTTTCAATGCCTCCAATGAATTATTGGAGAGTCGGGACATTCTTTGTACATAATAGCCTTTCCCTTATCAAATTGGGTAGGCTTGGTAGGGGACTTCTCGCAAGAATGTGACCGTTAGTCATAATTATTGGGTGGCCTTTTATAAGCTTTGCCATCGTAGTCACCCTTTAAAACTTTTATTTTTTTGGGCTCCTTTAAAACCTAAACATGCTGGTCTATTGTAGTGATATTCGAAAAAATTACCCTAAAATTAGGCCAATATGGGTTACTTGGACTAATAACTTCCTTTGAAGGAATCAACCTATAGTACGGTTGAAGGGGTCTTTGCTTGTAGCCTTCCTGATCAATACTACAATGGGATTTTCCCACTTTCTTTCATTCAAATCCTGGATATTATCTAGGCTCCATTCTTCTCAGATTAAGGTAATGAGGAAGGCCTATGTCACTTCCTCGATAAGCTTTCTTTAAAGCCTCCTTCTTCTAAGAATCTCTTAAAATTGGAACGACTTCTTCGTTCAACGACTTCATCTAGCTCCTTATTAATTTCCTATTCTTCATAGCCTTTAGTAGCTTGTGAAAATGGGAGTAGGTAGATTCTTTTTTCTCCAATGGTGACAGCTAGCTAGAAGTCTCCCAGAAGTCATCTTCAGGTTGTCTCTAATATTATTATGCTTAACCCATCTTAATAATTCAAACCATTATTGACAGGTATATTCACCTTTGGTTGAGGTAATGGTTCTATCAAGTTGTAAGAGTACCGAAGTATTCCAACTTGTGGGGTTATGAATATAAGGTTGATACCCACCCGAACTATTGGGAGTTTAGGTGGTCTAGCTTATTTTATTGATGAAGCTCCATAAAAATAGACATCCTATTCTTGCAAGTATGTTTTCTCTTTCACATCTAGTATCTACTCATCTGGCAGCTTATCACTAAGTGGAAAGCATATAGGTAAAGGATTGATAATAAGAAAATCTGCTAGCACATGTCCTTTCAACACCTTTTGTGGTATGTAAGTTGTATCAATCTATCTAGCTAGATGACCTGTCAGAGTGGTTCTACTCATTAAAAATGTTAATGGATCCACCAAAGATATGAATGTTATCTTACGATATAACATATAATGTCATATTTTTTGTGTAGCAAAATTAATGCTAAACATTGCTTTTCAATTGGTAAATACTTTGATTTATCCCTTATTAGTTGATGCCTGATATAGTAAAGGGTATTTAATTTTTCATTGGCATTATCTTGTGTCAGCAATGCTCTAGTCGATTCCTCCAAAGCTGTTGTATATAAAATTAAGATTTTACCTGGAATAGGAGCAGCAAGAATTGGTAGATTCAATAGATATTGTTTTATACTATTAAATGCCTCCTAACAAGCATCAACGCACATAAAAGGAGTATTTTTCTTCATCACTCATGCGAAGGGGTTTCATTTATCCAAGAGATTAGATATAAATCTTTGAATATATGCCAATCTTCCTTATAATGAACAAAGTTATCTTAGAGTTTTTGGAGGTGACATTTTTGTTGCAAATCTGGTTTTGATGATCACAAACATGTTTCCTGTGTGTTTTGCTTGGCTAATCTGTTTCAGGCACAAAAGGCCACGAGCCACTCAAGCCAAGTCAAGATCGGGTCCAAGTGTGTCCAATGTACTATTTTTCCTTTTATTGAGTCAATTGTAATGTAACTGATCCCCTAGTTAAGTAACCTTGCACACACACACTCAGGGGGAGAGCTTCAGTGAATTAGAGTTTATGTTCATTTTTTGTTCAGATCGTCCTGGACGATTTTCACATCGTCCTAGACGATTTTCACATCGTCCTGGACAATTTTCACATCGTCCTGGACGATCCAGCAAAAATAGTAACCCTAATTAGGGCGACTAAGTTAAGAGGGTCTGATTAAGCAGATCATCCTAGACGATCTATGGATCGTACGGGATGATATGCCCAAATCAGAAATTCTCAGCCGCCAGATCAAGTTAGGCAAGTTCTTATTTTTAGATACTTGGTCTGATCGTCCCGGACGATACGTGTATCGTCCCGGACGATTCAGTACAATCATGCCTAATTTAATCTGGTAATTAAGGAAAGTAATTTATTTTTGGTTGATACGATCATATCGTCCTGGACGATCCCAGGATCGTCCCGGACGATCATGATCATCTAGTGCATTTCAGCTGTACGTCCCGAACTGTGTTCAGGATGATTTGGGCACTTTTTGAACTAATCATATAGGACGATGTCCCTATCATCCTGGACGATCAAGTCATTTTTTGGTCGTCCAGCACAGATTTCTCTGGACGACCCGAACTATCTTCTGGACGATTTTCCTCTATTTGCACTAATCGTCCCGGACGATCGCAGGATCGTACGGGACGATATGAACAATTTTTTCTACTGATCGTCCAGAAGAGCCAGATCGTTCAGGCTGAAACAGCTAAATTTGAACTGATCGTACAGGACGATTGGACGATCTTGGCCGACCAGTTGAGATTTAGGGCAAATTTTTAGCCCTCCTATAAAAGAACTTTTTCTAAAAATAAGAAAAATCTTTTGCTTCCTTCCTTCCCTGAGAAACCCTAGAGAGAGAGTTGGGAGAGAGAGAGAAGATCTTGTGAGGGGGAGTTAGTGAGGGATTCACTAAGGTTGCTCCAAGCACGGATCAGAGTCGTCTTCTCCGCTCGTCGTCTTTCGTCTAGTCGGTGTTCGTCGTGGGAGGATCGCTCGCAAGAAGATCTGGGGTTCTCTGCCCGCTTCAGGTGGAAGCAAAAGGAGTTCGAAGGTTCTCTGCCTGCTTCAGGAGGAAGCGAAAGGAGGTCGGGTTCTCTGCCTCACCGTGTGGTGAAAAGGAGGTGTTTGTACAGGCTTCTCCGCCTTGCTGTGGGAGCAAAAGGAGAGACACTTTTTGTTTAGTGCAATACCCGGAGGGGAGGCTCCGGGGAGTGGACGTAGGTCAAGTTGACCGAACCACTATAAAATCTGGTTTGCTTTTCTGATTTTGTTGTGCACTTTACTTTTCTGATATTAACTACTTGGGTGAATATCTGTGGCTGATCTTTTCGTTCTTGTTTATGTGTTTTCGCTGCTTCGTATCGAAAATATTTTCATTGTTATCGTGAAATTTTTAAATAACCAATTCACCCCCCTCTTGGTTAGCCTCGGGACTAGTTCACTAGGGCTTAACATCCCTATCGAACTTTCAAGTGGTATCAGAGAGGGATTCAAAATTTAGGTTTAAAAACTTTTGAATTTGATCCATGGCTAACTGTAATAATCGTAATACTGCTAAAGGCTATTCCATTACAAGACCACCGTTGTTTGACAATATTCCTTTTGATTTTTGGAAAACACGTATGTCTACTTTTCTGCAATCTATTGATTATCGCATGTGGATGTTAGTTAAGGATGGATACGAACCACCTTTTAGATTGATTAACAATATGAAAATTGAACTGCCTTTTGCTGATTGGATGTTTGATGATCGTGATTTAGCACAGTTAAATGCAAAATGCTTGAACTGTTTCTTTTGTGCTTTAAAATCTGAAGACTATATGCGTGTTTCTACTTGTATAACGGGAAAGGAAATCTGGGATAGATTATGCATAACATACGAAGGTACAACGGAAGTCAAACAGTCTAGGTTAAACATCTTGTTACATGATTACGAACTTTTTTGCATGAAACCTAGTGAGACTATTTCAGAAATGTACACAAGGTTCACTCAGATTGTTACCTCTTTGCATGCTCTAGGTAGAGAACTTACTAACTATGAAAGAGTGAACAAAATTCTTAGATGTTTGCCTGCTTCTTATGATGCTAAGATTACTGTTATTACTGAATCTAAAGATTTAAATAGTTACTCTATTGACAGCCTACTTGGATCACTCATTGCTTACGAGCAAGGGGTGAACCAAAGGCAACTTGATGCAGGTGAACGCAAGAAAGAGAAGACAGTGGCACTAAAGGCCAAAGATTCAGATGCTAGCACTTCCGGGTCTGATAGCGATGATGTTGCCTTAATCACAAGGCAATTCAAAAGCTTTCTAAGGAAGAAACATAAGAACTATCAGAAGTGGAACAAGGGTAAGTCCAATAAAAATTTTAAGGGTTCATCTGAATCTGTTTGTTTTGAATGCAGGAAGCCTGGACATATTAAGGCTGATTGTCCTACACTTAAAGCTCACCCAAGCAAGGAGAAAGGTGAGGAGAAACCAAAGTTCAGAAAAGACAAGAAGCGGATTCAGAAGGCGTTCTGGGCAGACTCTACATCCGACTCTTCTAAGACTGAAGCTGAAGAGGAGGAAACAAACTTATGTCTGATGGCTGATGATCACCCTGGTCAGTCGGACCAGGAAGATGTATGTGAGCTGACTTACGATCAATTATTTGAAGTTTTTGAAAGAATTCATACATCCTATAAGAAACTTAAGAAAACTCATGCTAGTTTGAAATTAGATTACTTGACTTTGTAAAAAGAGCATGATTCTGTAGTTAAAGATCATTCCACACTTGATTCCAATCACATGTCCTTGCTTGATGAATTCGATGAGTTGAATAAAAAATATTCTGATTTAGTTTCTGAGCATGATTCATTGAAAACCACGCATGTGGACTTAGAAAGAGCTTTTAAAGAGTTAGATTCAATGGCATGTGAAGTAGAAAGTAGCAATGGAACCTTAAAATTTGAAATTGCAAGTTTAAAGAAAGAAAATGAGTTTTTGAAAGTAAAAATCAGTGCATATGAAAAGAACAAAACACCGCCTACTTTTGAACAGTTTTATGCACCGCCACCTTTTGAAAAATCTGTTGCAAGTTCTTCAAAGCATGTTTTATATACATCTAGGAAGAGGCATTATCACCCACGTAGATTAGTTAACCCTTTTCCTGGTGTTAGATATTTTTCATGTGGCATGTTAGGACATATTTCCCACACCTGCACTATTCACCGTAGTACACATTGGGTGTGGAAACCCAAATTGCCTGTTTTACAGCAAAGCACGCATGCATTGCATTCTTCTTTTCATAAGAAGGAACCCAAACCTGTTTGGGTTCCTGAGATTGACGTTTGATACTTTTGTAGGTGTGCTCTCACACAAGACCTCGTGAGAGCATGTGGTACCTGGAGAGCGGATGTTCTAGACATATGACTGGAGATGCAAATCAGTTCATGTCGCTGGAGGCCAGAGCTGGAGGCAAGGTTACACTTGGAGATAACACCACCAGGAAGGTGGTAGGCTCAGGTATAATTGGTGATTCAAAGTATTTTATGATTGATAATGTTTTGCTTGTATATGGACTAAAACACAACTTGCTAAGCATCAGTCAACTATATGACAAGGGATACAGCATCAAATTTCTGCCCACTGGCTGCATTTTAAGCTTAAATGATGAAGTTGTTTTGCAGGGGCAAAGGATCAATAACATCTACAAGCTGGATGTAAGTTGCATTAAATCTGATAATTCAATTTGCTTAAAAACTGCTGCTGATGAGTCTTGGTTATGGCATAGGAGATTGTGTCATGCCAGTATGAAAACCCTTAGGAGAGTCACCCAAAAGGACTTAGTTAGAGGTGTGCCCAAGCTTAAGTTCACTAAGGATCACCTTTGTGATGCCTGTCAGTTGGGGAAGCAAGTCCAGTCCTCTTTTCACTCTATTAAGGACATTAACACCTCTAGACCATTAGAAGTTCTTCACATGGATCTCTTTGGACCCATTAGCACTGCCAGCTTAGGGGGGAGAGTCTATGGTTTTGTGATTGTAGATGATTATTCGAGGTTCACTTGGGTTAAGTTTTTGTTACATAAATCTGAGTCATTTGATGAGTTTAGATCCTTCTCTACTTGGATTCAGAAGAAGTTAGGATGTGAGATCATTACCATCCATAGTGATCACGGAGGGGAGTTTGAAAATGAAAGATTTGGAAGTTTTTGTGAGAATCATGGCATTAGTCACAATTTTTCAGCTCCTAGGGCCCCTCAGCAGAACGGGATAGTTGAAAGGAAGAACAGGACCTTAGTGGAAGCCGCTAGAGCCATGCTTGCTGAGTATTCACTTCCAAAATACTTTTGGGCTGAAGCGGTGAACACTGCCTGTTATGTGCTGAATAGGGTGAATGTGAGAGTCAAACTGAACAAGACACCTTATGAGATCATTAAGGGTAGAACTCCAAATCTGTCCCACCTCCATGTCTTTGGCTGTAAGGTTTTCATTCTGAACAACGGGAAGTCACCCTTAGGAAAATTTGACCCCAAATCTGATGAAGGAGTGTTCTTAGGATATTCAAGTGTGGGGAAATCCTTTAGGGTGTTCAATAGGATGACTTTGGTGGTGGAAGAGACAACCCATGTAGTGTTTGATGAATCTGATCCTAAGGAGTCTAGATCTGTAGTAGAAGATGAAGAGATTGTTGAGGTTACCCAAGGAGTTGGAAATACAAATTTGGAGGAAAGGGTAGAACCTCAAACCGAGCTGCCTAGAGATTAGAGATATTCTTCGAGTCATCCTAAAGAACTGATCTTAGGAGACCCTTCTGAAGGTGTTAGGACTAGGCATGGACTTAGGAAGGAAGTAAACCATTCTACCTTTATCTCAATGACTGAACCCACCAACATCAATCAAGGCTTATCGGATGAATTTTGGACTTTAGCTATGCAGGAAGAATTGAATCAATTTGTAAGGAATGATGTTTGGGAGTTAGTAGAAAGACCTAAAAATCAAAGTATTGTGGGAACCAAGTGGGTCTTTAAGAATAAGATGAATGATTTTGGTGTGGTGGTGAGAAATAAGGCAAGATTGGTGGCTAAGGGGTATAATCAGATAGAAGGAATTGATTTTAAGAAGACTTTTGCCCCTGTAGCTAGATTGGAAGCCATTAGAGTGCTACTAGCCTTTGCCTGTAATAAGGGATTTAAGCTGTTTCAAATGGATGTTAAGAGTGCCTTTTTAAATGGGGTAATTAAAGAAGGTGTTTTTGTAGAACAACCCCAAGGTTTTGAGAGTTCCCAATATCCAAGTCATGTCTATAAATTAAAAAACGCCTTATATGGATTGAAACAGGCACCCAGAGCTTGGTATGAGAGGCTTAGCACATTCCTGTTAGAAAGAGAGTTTGTTAAGGGGAGCGTAGACACCACCCTTTTTCTGAGGAGATTAGGGGATGACTTACTTATTGTCCAGATCTATGTTGATGATATAATTTTTGGATCTTCTGATAAATATTTATGTGAAGAGTTTTCTAAAACAATGAGTAAGGAGTTTGAGATGAGTATGATGGGAGAATTGTCCTACTTTTTGGGGTTTAGCATAAGGCAAACGGATGATGGAACCTTTCTCAATCAATCAAAATACACTAAGGACATTTTGAAGAAATATGAAATGGACAAATCCAAGCCAATCAATACTCCCATGCCCTCCTCAGTTCAGTTTGATAAGGATTCAAATGGAAAATCTATTGATCAGAAGAAGTATAGAGGGATAATAGGTTCACTGCTTTACCTGACTGCTAGCCGACCTGATATCATGTTTAGTGTCTGTCTTTGTGCTAGGTTTCAGGCTGATCCTAAAGAGTCCCACCTGACTGCTGTTAAGAGAATTTTTAGATATCTTTTAGGGACCCCAAACCTAGAAATTTGGTACCCTAGGCACAGCACCTCTTTTGAGATCATTGGATATTCTGATTCTGACTTTGCAGGGTGTAGGGTGGATAGGAAGAGTACTTCTGGGACTTATCAATTCATAGGACAGTTGTTAGTCTCCTGGTCCAGTAGAAAATAGAACTTAGTTGCACTTTCCACTGCTGAAGCTGAGTACATTGCCTTAGGGAGTTGTGTGGCCCAAGTTCTTTTGTTGAAGCAACAAGTTTTGGATTTAGGGGTAATTGTTAGCATAATTTCTGTTGTGTGATAATACTAGTGCCATCTGTATTTCTAAGAATCCAATCCAACATTCTAGGACCAAACACATTGATATTAGGCATCACTTCATTAGGGACCATGTTACAAAAGGGGACATTGAGCTACATCATGTAGCAACTGAAAATCAGCTGGCTGACATATTCACTAAACCACTGGCCTTTGACTCATTCAGCATTTTGAGAACCAGATTAGGAGTGATTGATATAAATGCTTGATTCTGATGACTGCTGATTTATGATTGTTCTGATTGGTATTCTGATCTCTGTTAGTTAGTTTTAGTATTCTGATTTTTTATTTCTGTTTGTTAGTTTTGGTATTCTGATTTCTGATTTCTGTTAGTTAGTTTTGGTATTCTGATTTTTGATTTCTGTTAGTTAGTTTTGGTATTCTGATTTCTGATTTCTGTTAGTTAGTTTTGGTATTCAGATTTCTGATTTCTGTTAGTTAGTTTTGGTATTCTGATTTCTGATTTCTGTTAGTTAGTTTTGGTATTCTGATTTCTGATTTCTGTTAGTTAGTTTTTGTTTGATTATTTGCTTTCAGTTGATTTTATTTCTTCTGCTGATTTCTGTGTTAGCCTTACTGTTAGTTTTGATTTGAGTATTTACTTTGCTATGATTTTCTACCTGTTTTTTATTGACTGGCTCATATCTTGCACTTATTGTTTTATGCTTTTTAAGATCCGATCACCGCTCACTCTTCTGATGATCTGAATTTTTGACTGGGAGTTTTTACCTTGTTTTGGTTTGGAAGCTCGTAAGCAGTGATTGATTTCGCTTAATCTGTTAAAGGGAAGAAACATTGATGATTGTTTCTCTTCCTCTAACTCCTTTACTGGTGTATAGTTTCTTTTGAATAAAAATCCTCTTCAAAATTAAAATGTTAGTTTTTGAAATAGAGATTATTTTATCTTCCTACAGTAATCTGCCTCATATCAATAGTGGTTTTCAAAGTCTTGAGTCATTAGTTTGATTTTCTAAACCAAGTGATTGCATTTATCATATGTTGTATGGCTTTTGTTTTGTGAATCGTTCTTCCTTACTGTGGAGAGTCATCTCCTATGTCTGGAAGATAATCTCACAGCTGAGACTCTTTAATGATTATGAAAAAGAGAAAGCTTATAAAAGATGCGCAGTGCGCCAGATAATCTGAAAAAGAGGCATAAAATGAGCCTAAAACTGAAAAGATGCAAAATTACCAAATTGGATACACAAAATGTATCAAAAATCAAAAGATGCGCAAAGCGCCAACCAATTTGAAAAAGAAGCACAAAATGAGGCCAAACCAAGCTTTCTTCCCTTTCAGATTGTTAAATGTCTTAAAGAAATCTGTGCGCCACTTAATATTTTCAAAAGCTTGAGTTTTGAAAATCCCAATTTCTGATTTTTTACTTTGTAACACTATTATATCAGATATTTTTCTAGAACGAGGCTTGAAAGGATCTCTTTTCAAATCTAATGTCTTTTCTTCTAAATCGGATTTTTATTTTGAAAGAGGTTTGCAACGATAAGGTGCCCGGGGTCGGAGTTACGAAAGTTGATTATTTCCGACCTTTTCTTGATTTCAGCGTTGTCAATCATCCTGTCATTGGTTTTTGAATCTAAAATCAAGAAAAAAAAATTCTGATTTTCTCGAGCAGCTTGATAAAAAAAAAAAGCTTTTGTGTGTTTTTGCGATAAATTTTATTCATTTTTGTGTTATTTTGATTTCATGGTTGTGTTTTTGGGATCCTAATCGATCATCTTCATCCTTTATCTTTTTCTGGTTTCTTCACATCGTCCTGGACGATACCACTATCATCCTTGATGATCCACTTCATCCTGGATGATCCAAACATCATCCTGGACGATTCGTTCAACATCGTCCCCACTGCTCCTACTGCTGAAAAATTCCAATTATTGGTGATCGTCCTGGACGATCCTTACATCGTCCTGGACGATATGATCCATATCTTCCTGATCTGATCAAACGGCTGACATTGCACCAATTATTGCCCATCGTCCTGGACGATCCACATCATCGTCCCGAACGATCCACGTGTCAGCCGCTGGATGATTGGAATTCGGCCCGTCTGACATATTTATTGCATATCGTCCCGGACGATCCACCTAATCGTCCTGGATGATACTTTTCGTCAATGGTTGTCCAGCCTGACTCCTCAGGACGATCGCCTGTGTCTAATCGTCTTGGACGATCTCTGATCGTCCTGGACGATCGGACCGCCTTTTTGACCAATCATCCAGGACGTCATAAATGACAAAATCGTCCCAGACGATCTCGCGATCGTACGGGACGATCAGTCCGTTTTCTATATAAACAACAGTTTTCTTCATATTTTTCACACCGTTTTTCTTCCACTCTCCTTCTACTTTCTTCCTCTTTGGGTTCCTAAAGGCTGGTGGCAAAAGGTCTCGTCAAAAGGGGGCCAGTTCATCCCAGGGACATGTCGATCATCGCTTCCCGAATGCCGCCGATCAGGCGGCTTTCGAATGCTATCGTAATGTGGGGATCACGCACTCTAAGATTGTAAATCCCCGTACTCTCACTTATCCCATTTTTGATCTGTTCTCACACACCCCCCTCACCTTCATTCTGACCTTAGCCTTTCCCTTCAATCTTGAACTCCTTCAAATCTTCTTTGCCAACTTGCGCATTTCCGCGGACTATTCCACTCTTCGATCCTACGTAAATCAACATACCGTGGAACTCACGACCCACGATTTTCACAATATTCTCAACCTGTCTGTTACTGGCGACAAAATTTACACGCTTATCACCGATCTTGACTATAATTGGAGTGTCGCCAATCACTTCTTTCACAATACCAATGCACCCTATCATGACAACGCTTGCACTTCCCTTCTCAAGGACACCCAGACCATTCAGCACGTCCTTCGTTCCTCCGTCATTCTAAAGGCGGGGGATCGAATTCACATTACCCCGCTCCTGTCCTTGACCGCCTACTACATCATGGCCCACCGAGAATTTAATGCCTCTGATCTGATTATTCGATACATAGAACACCTAACCACCATTAGAGACCCGGGCCACAGGCGTCGTCCAAATCTAGCTTTAGGTCATCTTATTCATTATGCCTTAGAGACAAAATATGACCTTCAGTATCCTGTCCCTCCTGATGTCCCTCCTTCCTTCTTCACAAACAACTCATTCCACGTCCTACACAGCACCCGACTACATCCGGAGCCCGCCCCGGATGTTGAGGAAGAAGAGGAAGAGGCCGTTCCAGTTCCTGCTGCACTAGAGGCACCTGCACCCCTTCGCATTGCCTCTCCTTTTGACCACCTGGTGCAGTGCTTCGATCAGTGGGAGGCCAGATTTGACTCCTACGTGGTTGGCCAGGAGCAGCGGCACGCCGAGGATATCCAGCGCTTCACTGACTATGCTGCGGAGCAGCAACAGCAGCATGACCAGGACATCGCCTGGATTGGAGCCCACTTTCAGGCCATTCACCATTACTTCAACCCTCCACCACCACCTCCTCCTTTCGATCAGGATCCGCCTCAGTTTTAGTTTCCTATTTTGTAGTTGTTCTCTTTTATGTTTTATTTCTATATTCTATTTTTCCCTCCTCCATTTTGTGATGTCAAAAGGGGGAGTCAGTTGTAGTCATGTCTGTTTCTATTTTATGAGTCATGTTTCCTGTATTGTTTTAGTTGTTAAATGAAAATTTGAAAAAATATTTGTGTTTTGATCTACTAGTTTACTTGAATTTTCAAACTACTTTATAAATGTTTTACCATCATCAAAAAGGGAGAGATTATTACAAATCTGGTTTTGATGATGAAAAATATGTTTCCTTTGTGTTTTGCTTAGCTAATCTGTTTCAGGCACAAAAGACCACATGCCACTCAAGCCAAGTCAAGATCGGGTCCAAGTGTGTCCAATGTACTGTTTTTCCTTTTATTGAGTGAATTGCAATGTAACTGATCCCCTAGCTAAGTAACCTTGCACACACACACTCAGGGGGAGAGCTTGAGTGAATTAGAGTTTCTATTCATTTTTTGTTCAGATCGTCCTGGACGATTTTCACATCGTCCTGGACGATCCAGCCAAAATAGAAACCCTAATAGGGCGACTAAGTTAAGAGGGTCTGATTAAACAGATCGTCTTGGACGATCTACGGATCGTACGGGATGATATGCCCAAATCAGAAATTCTCAGCCGCCAGATCAAGTTAGGCAAGTTCTTATTTTTAGATACTTGGTCTGATCGTCCCGGACGATTCAGTACAATCATGCCTAATTTAATCTGGTAATTAAGGAAAGCAATTTATTTTTGGTTGATACGATCATATCGTCCTGGACGATCGCAGGATCGTCCCGGACGATCATAATAGTCTAGTGCATTTCAGCTGTACGTCTCGAACTGTGTTCAGGATGATTTGGGCACTTTTTGAACTAATCGTACAGGACGATGTCCTTATCGTCCTGGACAATCAAGTCATTTTTTGGTCGTCTAGCACAGATTTCTCTGGACGACCCGAACTGTCTTCTGGACGATTTTCCTCGATTTGCACTATTTGTCCCGGACGATCGCAGGATCGAACGGGACGATATGAACAATTTTTTCTACTGATCGTCCAGAAGAGCCAGATCGTCCAGGCTGAAACAGCTGAATTTGAACTGATCGTACAGGATGATATACCGATCGTCCTGGATGATCTTGGCCGACCAGTTGAGATTTAGGGCAAATTTTTAGCCCTCCTATAAAAGAACTTTTTCTAAAAATAAGAAAAATCTTTTGCTGCCTTCCTTCCCTGAGAAACCCTAGAGAGAGAGAGAGTTGGGAGAGAGAGAAGATCTTGTGAGGGGGAGTTAGTGAGGGATTCACTAAGGTTGCTTCAAGCACGGATCAGAGTCGTCTTCTCCGCTCGTCGTCTTTCATCTAGTCGATGTTCGTCGTGGGAGGATCGCTCGCAAGAAGATCCGGGGTTCTCTGCCCGCTTCAGGTGGAAGCAAAAGGAGTTTGAAGGTTCTCTACCTGCTTCAGGAGGAAGCGAAAGGAGGTCGGGTTCTCTGCCTCACCGTGTGGTGAAAAGGAGGTGTTTGTACAGGCTTCTCCGCCTTGCTGTGGGAGCAAAAGGAGAGACTCTTTTTGTTTAGTGCAATACCCGGAGGGGAGGCTCCGGGGAGTGGACGTAGGTCATGTTGACCGAACCACTATAAAATCTGGTTTGCTTTTCTGATTCAATTGTGCACTTTACTTTTCTTATATTAACTGCTTGGGTGAATATCTGTGGTTGATCTTTTCGTTCTTGTTTATGTGTTTCCACTGCTACGTATTGAAAAGATTTTTATTGTTATCGTGAAATTTTTAAATAACTAATTCACCCCCCCCCCCTCTTAGTTAGCCTCGGGGCTAGTTCACTAGGGCTTAACATCCCTATCAAACTTTCAATTTCCACTATCGCTTGGATTTTTTCTGAATTAATTTTGATTCCTATATGGCATACAATAAATATGATAAAAATTAAGAACTACACACCAAAAGCATATTTAAGCGGAATCATTTTCAAATTAAATTTGTGTATCCTTTTGAATATAATTTTTAGATTGTTTAGATGTTGATGTTGAATTCTACTTTCTACAACTAGATCATTAACATAACATTCTATATTCTTGTGAATAAGATCATCAAATATGCAGGCCATCATCCTTTGATAGGTGGCCTCAGCATAACTTTGTTACAGTATATGCCATTAGGGGTACGAAAGGCAATGTGATTTTCATCATTTATGTCCATTTTAATCTTATTATAACCCGACAATCCATCCATGAATGAGAATATATTATGGTTCGATGTATTATCGACTATGAGTTCTGCATTAGGAAGTGGAAAATCATCCTTCAAACTTGCTTTATTCTGGCCCAGATAGTTAATATAAATGTGAATTTGACCATTTTTCTCTTTTATTGGGATGATGTTGGCAATCCAGTCAGCATATTTTTCTTCTAGGATAAGGTAGCTTAAAGGAGCTTTTACATTTCAACAATGACTTGCTCTTCAATCTCAAGTCGCATTCGCCTAGGTGCCAGTTTGAAAGGCTATATTTTGGCATTAATGGAGAGCTTATACACTACCACATCTAGTGATAAACTAGGCATCATAGTGTAGTTCCATGAGAAATAGCCTTTATAATTAAAAAGTAGCATTTTTAGCTCTTCTATTTTATCGTGCAGGAGATTTGTACTAATTAAGGTTAGCTTTAGGTCTTCTTTGGTATCGAAATTTATCTCTTTGAGTTCATCCATAGTAGCTTGACCACCTTGTTCAAACTCTTTTGGAGCTTCATTTAGATCTACTATTAGATACTTAGCTTGATTTTCAGGGTCAGATAATCCTTCTGCCTTATTCGTAAGGCTATAAGAGGTTGCGTACGTGAGATGCAGTTGTCATGGGCACTCAAGATAGTGGTAGGATGCTGCTCGTGCAAGGTATTATTTTGATGATATTTGTTGATATATTCTCTTCAGATACCTTATCAATAAAATTGGTACTTTTTATAATTTCTTAGATATGGAACTGTGTACTGGGTCCCGGGTCCGAATCCTCTTAAAATTTCATAGTACCCTTGGGTTGATAAAGGAATTCATTTTCTTCTTCATTGCTTGATTTGCTCGAACAACATACCTTATTTGTATGTTGACCTTTGTAATAAAAAAAGACAATAGAAAGTTCACTCTTTCTTTTTCCTATGACTAAGGGTTTAAAAGTTATGGATATATCATTGTCCACATGGGTATCACTACCGATATGAGGTACTGAGCAAATTTACTTTAATTTATTCTTTCCTTTATCTTTCAGCTTTCCCTTATCCAGCATAGCGGCCTGGATTCTTGAAAGATCATTGCCTTTTGACTTTTTTGCTATAAAATACTTGGCATTATCATAGATTTTAACTTCATGCACCAAGAGGGATTGTTCGTCACCATCAATATGATGTTCTTTATTATCTTGATTATATTTCATACATTGATGAAATGTTGAAGGAACTATAACACACTCGTGTAGCCATGGTCATCCGAGGAAGTGCCTTACATGATGTGTTGGAATCAATTATGTGGAACATTGCCTCTATTTATAACACTCCAAAGCTTAGAGGTAAGACCATAGATCCCAAGGTTCTTTTCCCTTGTTCATTGAACCCTTGCAGGAATACTGTACTTTTGGTTAGATATTGAACGTCCAAGACCAATCATTTGAGCTTTTTGAGACTCATTAGATTGACAAAGGAACCTAGATCGATCAAAATTTTATTAATTTTCACATTATTACTATCTACTGTAATATAAAGTGGTTGATCATGATCCGTAGTTCTCTAGAGCAGATCATTATCGTAGAAAGTAACTGCAGTAATATTCTACATATATAAAGCTTCTTTAATTCTTTGCTTGACAAAGAATGCCTTATACTATTCATGATTCTACAAATACTTGATGAGTATTTCCCTAAAGTCCTTGGACATAACAAGGGCATCATATATACTCAGAAGTGCAGGAATCTTGCGGAGATGGGATAAGAGATTGTAATCCATATTTACACTTTTAGTTTTAGGTATTGGTGCATCTTGTGGCATAGCCACTTGGTTGAGCTGGATATTCTTATCTTGCTCCTTTACCTTCTTCTGAGGTGGAGGAAGAACTTATTTCCCACTTCTCAGCTAAATTTTCATTACTTCTTCAGACAAATCATCTTCAGCATTGGAGTCTTCCATGTTCGCTACCTCTTTAGTTTCTTTAGAATTCAAGCTGCTTTCAAGCTTTGGAATTTATGCTTAAGAGTTCGCTTACTTCAAAAAACATAGTTTCTTGACTGAGTCTAAAAATGACAATGCCGTATGACACGTTTCCTTAGGACAGGATTTTGAATTAAACTTTTAAGAATTGAGAGGTCCACCTCATCCTCTTGTATTTCATTCACCTCTTTGGCTTATAACCGAGCAAGTTTCCCTTGGAATACATATTTCTTCTTCAGATTTTGATTTCAGTTATAAGTCAGCCCTGTAGTCCTCCAACTTAAGAGGTCATTTAGGAAGTTACTAGTATTCATCGATAGAATCAATGTACTGTTGGATTTTAGTCTTCTGTCCCAACAATCTCTTCTTCTTGCTTCTTCAAGATTTGGTCACAGAAGCCTTTCCTCCTTGGTCTTTTTAATACTTCAAGGACTTCTTTTTACTTGATATAGGCATTCTTTTGACGAATTAATATACTGTCTGATAGTATCAATTTGTTACTCCTGTAGCTCATTTCCACCCAATCATTGAAGATAAAATAACCATTGATTTGTTGACTGAGGACCCGGTGGTAGGTACTGTATTTAGGTCATTAATCATGCCGGCTTGTTCTGGTCGGTGAGACTTTGGTAGCGCTAGGCAAATCCTGAGTGCATGTCAAAAAAATTTTCCAGTATATTCTTTCTTAAAAAAGTACAGCTTATTAATATTCTCCTGTAAGGTAGGGTTCATTGGCTTCTAAGCGTAACATTCAAAAGCCATGCCTGTAAGGCTGCTAACGAATTGGCACAATAACATGGCTTCATTTCCTCCGATGTTACCGCGGGTAGCCTTAAATTAGGCTAAATGTTTCCTAGGATTCTCTATGCTAGAAAATGTCTTGAATTAAAGTATCACGTTTCTTTTAGGATATTTCAACTGGTCATACTCAATAGGAAATGGGAGGCTTATACCAACTAAAGCTTCATCAGTGATAATTTCACTTTTTGATTGATAATGTCTTCAATCTGACTCTTGCTGACTATTTCATCTTCTTTGACCATTGTCAACATCGGCTCTTGTACCTCTATCTCTTGGTTACGAATATCTGGATCAGGAGGAGTAGCTCTAATACCTGAAGCACCCACATTCTCTTATTGGTTTACTGGTTGTGTTCTGCCAGGCACAGTGTTGCGAATCTGGTTTTGATGATGACAAACATGTTTCCAGTGTGTTTTGCTTGGTTAATCTATTTCAGGCACAAAAGACTGCGAGCCACTCAAGCCAACTCAAGATCGGGTCCAAGTGTGTCAAATGTATGATTTTTCTTCTTATTGAGTCAATTATAATGTAACTGATTTCCTAGCTAAGTAACCTTGCACACACACACTCAGGGAGAGAGATTGAGTGAATTAGAGTTTCTATTAAAATTTTGTTCAGATCATCCTGGACGATTTTCACATCGTCCTGGATGATCCAGCCAAAACAGAAACCCTAATTAGGGCGACTAAGTTAAGAGGATCTGATTAACCAGATCGTCCTGGATGATCTCCAGATCGTACGGGACGATATACCCAAATCAGAAATTCTCAGCCGCCAGATCAAGTTAGGCAAGTTTTTATTTTTAGATACTTGGTCTGATCGTCCCGGACGATACGTGTATCGTCCCAGATGATTCAGTACAATCATGCCTAATTTAATCTGGTAATTAAAGAAAGTAATTTATTTTTGGTTGATACGATCATATCGTCCTGGACGATCGCAGGATCGTCCCGGACGATCATGATCGTTTAGTACATTTCAGCTGTACGACCCGAACTGTGTTCAGGATGATTTGGGGCTTTTTTGAACTAATCGTACAAGACGATGTCTCGATCGTCCTGGACGATCAAGTCATTTTTTGGTCGTCCAGCATAGATTTCTCTGGACGACCCGAACTGTCTTCTGGACGATTTTCCTCTATTTGCACTAATCGTCCCGGACGATCGCAGGATCGTACGGGACGATATGAACAATTTTTTCTACTAATCATTCAGAAGAGCCAGATCGTCCAGGCTGAAACAGCTGAATTTGAACTGATCGTACAGGACGATCTACCGATCGTCCTCGACGATCTTGGCCGACCAGTTGAGATTTAGGGCAAATTTTAAGCCCTCCTTTAAAAGAACTTTTTCCAAAATTTGGAAAAATCTTTTACTGCCTTCCTTCCCTGAGAAACCCTAGAGAGAGAGAGAGAGAGTTGGGAGAGAGAGAGAAGATCTTGTGAGGGGGAGTTAGTGAGGGATTCACTAAGGTTGCTCCAAGCACGGATCAGAGTCGTCTTCTCCGCTCGTCGTCTTTCGTCTTGTCGGTGTTTGTCGTGGGACGATCGTTCACAAGAAGATCCGGGGTTCTCTGCCCGCTTCAGGTGGAAGCAAAAGGAGTTCGAAGGTTCTCTGCCTGCTTCAGGAGGAAGCGAAAGGAGGTCGGGTTCTCTGCCTCACCGTGGGTGAAAAGGTGGTGTTTGTACAGGCTTCTCCGCCTTGCTGTGGGAGCAAAAGGAGAGACACTTTTTGTTTAGTGCAATACCCAGAGGGGAGGCCTCGGGGAGTGAACTTATGTCAAGTTGACCGAACCACTATAAAATCTGGTTTGCTTTTCTGATTCAGTTTTACACTTTACTTTTCTGATATTAACTGCTTAAGTGAATATCTGTGGTTGATCTTTTCGTTCTTGTTTATGTGTTTTTGTTGTCATGAAATTTTTAAATAACCAATTCACCCCCCTCCTCTTGGTTAGCTTCGGGACTAGTTCACTAGGGCTTAACATCCCTATCGAACTTTCAAGTGGTATCAGAGAGGGATTCAAAATTTAAGTTTAAAAACTTTTGAATTTGATCCATGGCTAACTGTAATAATCGTAATACTGCTAAAGGATATTCTATTACAAGACCACCGTTGTTTGATAATATTTCTTTTGATTTTTGGAAAACACGCATGTCTATTTCTGCAATCTATTGATTATCGCATGTGGATGTTAGTTAAGGACGGATACGAACCACCTTTTAGACTGATTAACAATGTGAAAACTGAATTGCCTTTTGCTGATTGGACGTTTGATGATCGTGATTTAGCACAGTTAAATACAAAATGCTTGAACTGTTTCTTTTGTGCTTTAAAACCTGAAGACTATATGCGTGTTTCTACTTGTACAACGGGAAAGGAAATCTGGGATAGATTATGCATAACATATGAAGGTACAACTGAAGTCAAACAGTCTAGGTTAAACATCTTGTTACATGATTACAAATTTTTTTGCATGAAACCTAGTGAGACTATTTCAGAAATGTACACAAGGTTCACTCAGATTGTTACCTCTTTGCATGCTCTAGGTAGAGAACTTACTAACTACGAAAGAGTGAACAAAATTCTTAGATGTTTGCCTGCTTCTAATGATGCTAAGATTACTGCTATTACTGAATCTAAAGATTTAAATACTTACTCTATTGACAGCTTACTTGGATTACTCATTGCTTACGAGCAAGGGGTGAACCAAAGGCAACTTGATGCAGGTGAACGCAAGAAAGAGAAGACAGTGGCACTAAAGGCCAAAGATTCAGATGCTAGCACTTCCGGGTCTGATAGCGATGATGTTGCCTTAATCACAAGGCAATTTAAAAGCTTTCTAAGGAAGAAACATAAGAACTATCAGAAGTGGAACAAGGGTAAGTCCAATAAAAAATTTAAGGGTTCATCTGAATCTGTTTGTTTTGAATGCAGGAAGCCTGGACACATTAAGGCTGATTGTCCTACACTTAAAGCTCACCCAAGAAAGGAGAAGGGTGAGGAGATACCAAAGTTCAGAAAGGACAAGAAGCGGATTCAGAAGGCGTTCTGGGCAGACTCTGCATCCGACTCTTTTGAGACTGAAGCTGAAGAGGAGGAAACAAACTTATGTCTGATGGCTGATGATCACCCTGGTCAGTCGGACCAGGAAGAGGTATGTGAGCTGACTTACGACCAATTATTTGAAGTTTCTGAAAGAATTCATACATCGTATAGGAAGCTTAAGAAAACTCATGCTAGTTTGAAATTAGATTACTTAACTTTGTAAAAAGAGCATGATTCTGTAGTTAAAGATCATTCCACACTTGATTCCAATCACATGTCTTTGCTTGATCAATTCGATGAGTTGAATAAAAAATATTCTGATTTAGTTTCTGAGCATGATTCATTGAAAACTATGCATGTGGACCTAGAAAGAGCTTTTAAAGAGTTAGATACAATGGCATGTGAAGTAGAAAGTAGCAATGGAACCTTGAAATTTGAAATTGCAAGTTTAAAGAAAGAAAATGAGTTTTTGAAGGTAAAGATCAGTGCCTTTGAAAAGAACAAAACACCGCCTACTTTTGAACAGTTTTATGCACCGACACCTTTTGAAAAATCTGTTGCAAGTTCTTCAAAGCATGTTTCATATACATCTAGGAAGAGGCATTATCATCCACGTAAATTAGTTAACCCTTTTCCTGGTGTTAGATGTTTTTCATGTAGCATGTTAGGACATATTTCCCACACCTGCACTGTTCACCGTAGTACACATTGGGTGTGGAAACCCAAACTGCCTGTTTCATAGCACAGCACGCATGCATTGCATTCTTCTTTTCATAAGAAGGAACCCAAACCTGTTTGGGTTCCTAAGACTGACGTTTGATACTTTTGTAGGTGTACTCTCACACAAGACCTCGTGAGAACATGTGGTACCTGGACAGCAGATGTTCTAGACATATGACTGGAGATGCAAATCAGTTCATTTCGCAAGGTTACACCTGGAGATAACACCACCAGGAAGGTGGTAGGCACAGGTATAATTGGTGATTCAAAGAACTTTATGATTGATAATGTTTTGCTTGTAGATGGACTGAAACACAACTTGCTGCTGAACTTTGGTATCTCCTCACCCTTCTCCTTTCTTGGGTGAGCTTTAAGTGAAGGACAATCAGCCTTAATGTGTCCAGGCTTCCTGCATTCAAAACAAACAGATTCAGATGAACCCTTAAAATTTTTATTGGACTTACCCTTGTTCCACTTCTGATAGTTCTTTTGTTTCTTTCTTAGAAAGCTTTTGAATTGCCTTGTGATTAAGGCAACATCATCGCTATCAGACCCGTAAGTGCTAGCATCTGAATCCTTGGCCTTTAGTGCCACTGTCTTCTCTTTCTTGCGTTCACCTGCATCAAGTTGCCTTTGGTTCACCCCTTGCTCGTAAGTAATAAGTGATCCAAGTAAGCTGTCAATAGAGTAAGTATTTAAATCTTTAGATTCAGTAATAGCAGTAATCTTAGCATCATAAGAAGCAGGCAAACATCTTAGAATTTTGTTCACTCTTTCGTAGTTAGTAAGTTCTCTACCTAGAACATGCAAAGAGGTAACAATCTGAGTGAACCTTGTGTACATTTCTGAAATAGTCTCACTAGATTTCATACGAAAAAGTTCGTAATCATGTAACAAGATTTTTAACCTAGACTGTTTGACTTCAGTTGTACCTTCGTATGTTATGCATAATCTATCCCAGATTTCCTTTCCCGTTGTACAAGTAGAAACACACATATAGTCTTCAGATTTTAAAGCACAAAAGAAACAGTTCAAGCATTTTGCATTTAACTGTGCTAAATCACGATCATCAAACGTCCAATCAGTAAAAGGCAGTTCAGTTTTCACATTGTTAATCAGTCTAAAAGGTGGTTCGTATCCGTCCTTAACTAACATCCACATGCGATAATCAATAGACTGTAGAAAAGTAGACATGCGTGTTTTCCAAAAATCAAAAGAAATATTATCAAACAACGGTGGTCTTGTAATAGAATATCCTTCAGCAGTATTACGATTATTACAGTTAGCCATAGATCAAATTCAAAAGTTTTTAAACCTAAATTTTGAATCCCGCTCTGATACCACTTGAAAGTTCGATAGGGATGTTAAGCCCTAGTGAACTAGTCCCGAGGCTAACCAAGAGGGGGGGGTGAATTGGTTATTTAAAAATTTCACGATAACAATGAAAATCTTTTTATAACGTGCAGCGGAAACGAATTAAAACAACGATAAAAAGATCAACCACAGATATTCACCCAAGCACTTAATATCAGAAAACTAAAGTACAAAATTGAATCAGAAAAGCAAACCAGATTTTATAGTGGTTCGGTCAACTTGACCTATGTCCACTCCCCGGAGCCTCCCCTCCGGGTATTGCACTAAACAAAAGTGTCTCTCCTTTTTCTCCCACAGCAAGGCGGAGAAGCCTGTACAAAAACCTCCTTTTCACCACACGGTGAGGCAGAGAATCCGACCTCCTTTCGCTTCCTCCTGAAGCAAGCAGAGAACCTTCGAACTCCTTTCGCTTCCTCCTGAAGCAGGCAGAGAACCTTCGAACTCCTTTTGCTTCCACCTGAAGCGGGCAGAGAACCCCGGATCTTCTTGCGAACGATGCTCCCACGACGAACACCGACTAGACGAAAGACGACGAGAGGAGAAGACGACTCTGATCCGTGCTCGGAGCAACCTTAGTGAATCCCTCACTAACTCCCCCTCACAAGATCTTCTCTCTCTCTCCCAACTCTCTCTCTCTCTAGGGTTTCTCAGGGAAGGAAGGCAGCAAAAGATTTTTCCAAAAATTGGAAAAAGTTCTTTTAAAGGAGGGCTTAAAATTTTCCCTAAATCTCAACTGGTCGACCAAGATCGTCCAGGACGATCGGTAGATCGTCCTGTACGATCAGTTCAAATTTTTTTATTTCAGCCTGGACGATCTGGCTCTTCTGGACGATCAGTAGAAAAAATTGTTCATATCGTCCCGTACGATCCTGCGATCGTTCGGGACGATTAGTGCAAATTGAGAAAAATTGTCCAGAAGACAGTTCAGGTCGTCCAGAGAAATTTGTGCTGGACGACCAAAAAATGACTTGATCGTCCGGGACGATAGGGTCATCGTCCTGTACGATTAGTTCAAAAGGTGCCCAAATCATCCTGAATACAGTTCGGGACGTACAGCTGAAATGCACTAAACGATCATGATTGTCCGGGACGATCATGCGATCGTCCAGGACGATATGATCGTATCAACCAAAAATAAATTACTTTCCTTAATTACCAGATTAAATTAGGCATGATTGTACTGGATCGTCCGGGATGATACACGTATCGTCCGGGACGATCAGACCAAGTATCTAAAAATAAGAACTTGCCTAACTTGATCTGGCGGCTGAGAATTTTTGATTTGGCCATATCGTCCCGTACGATCCGGAGATCATCCAGGACGATCTGCTTAATCAGACCCTCTTAACTTAGTCACCCTAATTAGGGTTTCTGTTTTGGCTTTATCATCCAGGACAATGTGGAAATCGTCCAGGACGATCTGAATAAAATTTGAACAGAAACTCTAATTCACTCAATCTCTCTCCTTGAGTGTGTGTGTGCAAGGTTACTTAGCTAGGGAATCAGTTACATTACAATTGACTCAATAAAAAGAAAAATCATACATTTGACACACTTGGACCCGATCTTGAGTTGGCTTGAGTGGCTCGCGGTCTTTTGTGCCTGAAACAGATTAGCCAAGCAAAACACACTGGAAACATGTTTGTCATCATCAAAACCAGATTCGCAACAATTATGGGAGGTGCGATTAATAATTTAGAGAATATTGAAAGCCTCGGTATAATTGTGTTCTCAGTCAGCACCTTCCTAGCTGATACAGTCTTGTTATAAAGGAAGTTAAATACTTCAGAAACATTTTCAAATTGTAACATTGCTCCAATACACCAGTCTAAATCACATTCTGGGGAAATTAGACTCGTGATCCTTCCCTGAGTTTAATGGTCATTAAACTATTGACAGGTGGCATATTTCAATAATATGCAGTAGAACTAGTAAGGATTAGAGTCAAATATATTTCTATTGCACAAGAAAATAAGACTTTATAAAAAAGCTACTACCTAGGAGTGATGCTGATGATATTGTGATGGAGCTGGTTACTCATCCTTCCTCGACCCATCAACATCACAGCTTCATCAGCATAGCTCCTAAATAGTAGATTTTTCATGAAAACTTATTTTCTTCTTCAATAGAAATCTGTTTGACTCTAATCCTTGTAAGTTCTATTGTAGGTTATTAAAACATGTCACCTATCTATAGTATAATGATCATTAAACTCAGGGAAGGATTGTGAGTCTAATTTCCCCAGACTTTGATTAAGACTAATCATACTGGCATAATGTTATAATTCAGAAATGTTTCCAAAGTATTTAACTTCCTTCCTAACGAGACTGTATCGACTAGGAAGGTGTTTACTGAGAATTCCACTATAATGAGGCCTTCCGTGTTTTCTAGACTTCCAGTCATGCCTTCTGTAATTCCTTTAGTCAAGAAGAAAGCTTATAAGCCTAACCCCAAGCAAATTACTTCTAACATGGTTGTCCATATTATGAACAAATATGCTAAGCACTATGAGAGGCCTAATACTGGGGTTGCCAACATCAGCCCTAAAATGTTCCCGTTGGCCAAACAAAAGGCTCCTGAGCCTATGTTGAAATCAATTGTTATTGATGTGGCAAATCGGAAGAGGAATGAAGCTGAGGTTCCTTAGAAGACTATTTTTGTTTATTGGAGGAATGATGCTGAAGCTTCCACTTCTTGTATCAAATTATCAAGGAAGGGTAGGGGAAAAGCTAATGCTTGACTTAGAGTGAGTGGGTGGACAAATATACCCACCGCAAATCAGGCGCCACTATGTCAACGAGAGGCGAATATACCCATAAATAATGGTTTTGAACCATTAAGATCGGTAAAGCGTAATACGTAGAAGCATCCTAAAGAAGCCTTTTTGGGGGACTTCTAGCCAGCTGTTACCACCGGAGAAGATAGAATTAGCCTCCTCCAATTTTCACAAGCTACTGAAGGCTGTGAAGAATGGGAAACTGATAAAGTGTTTGATGAAGTTATTGAATGAAGATGTCGTTTGAATTTCAAGAGTTTCTTAGAAGAAGGAGGTTTCAAAGAAACCTTATCAAGGAATTGATAGAGGCCTTCCTCTTTACCTTAGTCTGAGAAGAATGGAGTCTGGACAACGTCTATAATTTAAAAAGAAGTAAGCAGAAAATTATACGATAGTCTTCATCAGGAAGGCTACAAGCAAAGGCCCCTTCAACCATACCATAGGTAAATTCCTTCAAAGGAACTTATCGGTCCAAGTAATTGATATTGCCCCGAGTCTTGGGCAAATTATTTGAAGATCATTGCAAGAGGCCAGCTGGTTTAAGTTCCAAAGGATCCCAGATAAATGAAAATATTTAAGGATTTCTACGAGAGCAAAGCTCATAAGGCCGCGAAACAATTGTGACCAAGGGTCACATTTTGACGAGAATCCCCTGCCAAGCATACCCTATATGATAAGGGAAAGGCTATTATGTATGAAGAAAGTCCTCACTCTCCAATATTCAATTGGAGGCATCGAAGCTATTTAGACGAAGAATATGAGGCAAGAAATGTAATATCTCCAACGAGAAAGAGACAAGGATATTGCCCAATTAAATGATCATCTTGATGAGATGAATTTCATGATAAAAGAACTACTTGGGCAACATGGTCTAGCGGCTGCGCTTAGGATAACATAACCTATAAACCCCTAAAAGAATATGGGTACTTTAGATATTAGAGCCACTCCTCCTGATACATATATTCCTAACCAAGGGATAGAGGTACAAGTGCCGATGACGATAAAGGTAAAAGAAGATGAAAAGTCAGCAAGACCCAGATTGAAGACCTTAGCAATAAAAAAGTGAAACTAGTAATCACTGCCAAAACTACTAAAGCTTTAGTTGGTCCAGGCCACCTATATCCTACTGAATATGACCAGGTGAAATTTCCTAAAGGATATGTGGTACTTCAATTCAAGAAATGTTCTGGCACAGAGAACCCTATGCAACTTTAAGACTACCTGTGATAACACTGGAGGAAATGACACCTTATTGCTACACCTATTTTTCAGCAGCTTTATAGGCACGGCTTTTGAATGGTACACTATGTTACCAAATGACACGATTAAAATATTAATTGAGCTAGGAACAATGTTCGTTAAAAGGTTCATTGGTTCAACAAAAAATGTGACGATTGCAGATCTTGCCCTTTAAAGAAGAAAAAAGGACGAGTATGTCAATAAATACATTATGAGATGGAGGAACCTTAGCTAAAGTGTGAGCAATAACTAACCAAAAATATTCTATGGAACTACTAGGGAACATTGATGACCAGATGGCCCCCTACGTGGCAATGGGTGCAATCAATGCCTTCTAAGAATTACTGGGTCATGTAGCCAAATTTGAAAGGTTGCCAAGCCTAGGGGTATTAGTTTCAACTATAATAATAACCCTTCGGGTAAAAAAAAACAACCTAGAGTTTATGACTCAATGAGGGATGAAGTAAATAATGCATTTACCTCTCCTCCTGATAAAAAGAAAAAAAAGGAGAAATTACTACGCCTAAAATGATAAAACATATAAAGGAGAAGCCAATGGCCCCTACCTTACAGGAGAAAATTAATAAGTAGTACCCTTTTAAGAAAGAACATACTGGTAAATCTTTTTGACATGTACTTAGAATTGGCCTACAGCTACCAGAGTCTCATTGACCAGAATAGGTTAGCATGATTAATGACCAAAACTACTATCCATACCATAGGGTCATTAGTCACACAATTGAGGATTATTTTATCTTAAAAGATTGGGTGGAAAGGATCTACAGGAGTGGTGAATTGACACTATTGGACAGTGTTTTAATTGACCCCAAGCGGGAGAAGGCCAATGTCATTTCTTCCAGCTCGTGCTAGGATAATATAGAAAAGGAACCTCAATAAGATGAATGAGGTTGGGAACCTTATATATCTAAGAAGACCAAGGAAATGATGAAGGTCTTACTAATTTTTGAGGGCATTTATCAAATGAATGCTTTAGAATTGGAAGTGGATCCAAGACTCCTCCGCTTAACTACACCGGCTGATGAGGAGCCTACATCAAGTAAAAAGAAGTCCTTGAAGTATTACAAAGACCAAGGAGGAAAGGCTTCTGCATCTAGATCTTGAAGAAGAAAGAAGAAGACATCTTTGTGATAGAAAACCAAAATCAAGCGGTACATTGATTATATCAATGAATACCAGAAACCTCCTAGACGACTTGTCAGGTTGGAGGACTATCTGGCTGACTTAGACCTCTATTCAGAATCTATAGAAGAAATAAGTATTTCGATGGAAACATATCATATTATAAGCCAAAGAGATGAAAGAAATGAGAGAGGATGAGGTGGACCTCGCCTCTCTTAAAAGGCTAATTAAAAAGCCTGTCCTAAGGAAATGTGCCATACGACATTGCCATTTATGGACTCAGATGAAAAATTATATTTTATGTACGGTAAAAATAAGAGTAAGCTAACTCTTAAGCATAAATGTCTAAAGCTTGTAAGTAGCTTGGATTCTGAAGAAACTGAAGTGGTAGCGAGCACAGAAGACTCCCAAGCTGAGGATGATTCATCTGAAGAAGTGATGCAAATTCAGTTGAGAAGTGGGAAACAAGTTCTTCCCCCACCTCAGAAGAAGGCAAAGGAGCAAGATAAAAATATTTAGCTCAACCAGCGGCTTTGCCACAAGATCTACCAAAGCTTAGAACTATAAGTGCAAATGTTCATTATAATATATTATCTTATTTCCACAAGTTACCTTCACTACTGAGTATATATGATGCCTTTGTTATGTGCAGGGACCATAGGAAAACAATCATGAAGCATTTATAGAATCTTGAATAGTATGAGGTATTCTTTGCTAAGCAAAGCATAAAAGAAGCTTTGTATACATAGAATTTTGCTACAGTTACTTTAGTTATAATGATCTGCTCCTAGGACTTGTAGATCTTAATCGACCACTCTATGTTACGATGGAGAGTTATAATTTGGAAATTAACAGAATTTTGATTGATCCAAGTTCCTCTATCAAAATAATGAGCCTCAGAATGCTCAAAGGATTGGTTATGGATATTCAATATATAACCAAAAACATAGTAATCTTACAAGGGTTTGATGAACAAGGGAAAAGAACCTTGGGATCTGTAGTCTTGCCTCTAAGCTTTGAAGAGCTATATACATTGGCAAGGTTCCATGTAATTGATTCCAATATATCATATAAGGTACTTCTTGGATGACTATGGCTCCATGAGTATGGTATAGTGCCTTTAACACATCTTTAATGTATGAAATATAATCAAGATAATGAAGAACATCACATTATTGGTGGCGAATAACCATTCTTGGGGCATGAAGTTAAAATCTATGATGATGCTAAGTACTTTATAGCGCAAAAATCAAAAGGTAGTGATCTTCTGAGAATCAAAGCCGTTACACTGGATAAAGAAAGGGCAAAAGATAAAGGGAAGAATAAATTGAAAAAAATTTGCTTAGTGCCTCACATCGGTAGTGATATCGAAGAAGACGAAGATATATTCATAACTTTTAAACCCCTAATCAAAGGGAAAAGAAAGTGTGAACTATCAACCATCCTTTTTTTATTGTAAAGCTAATAATGCAAATAAGGTATGGTTCGAGCAAATCAAGCATTGAGGAAGAAGTGGAATTCCTTTATTAGCCCAAGAGTACTACGTAATTACAATAGGAATGGGACCCAGAACCTAGTTCTATATCTACGAATTTACAAAAAGTAATAATTTTGATGATAAGGGTAACTGAAGAGTAGATTTTACAATTATCATCAAATAGTAACTATGCTGAGGACACGTTCCAAAATATTTATAGCCTCGTCAAACACAAATATAGCAATGTTAAAGATTTTCTATATTCCTCCAAAAAAAGTCTCAATGAATGATGATCCATTTTCTATGAATCAAAAGTGATACCGTATCATACTTCTCATTAAATAGAATGCGATAATGTGTGGGAATATGGAGATATGTTGATAATTATCCCTCAATATCCTTCACCCAATATGAGAAAACTCATGGGGAGAAATATCTTCTTTGTGCGAAGAACAGTATTCCTACAAGGGTTTAATAAACAAGGGCAAAGAACCTTGGAATCCTTGGTCTTACCTCTAAGCTTTGGAGTGCTACATACAATGGTAAGTTTCACATAATTGATTCTAATACATCAAACAAGGCACTTCTCGGAGGACCATGGCTCAACGAGTATGTTATAGTACCTTTAATACTTCATCTATGTATAAAATACAAACTAGATAATGAAGAACATCACATTGATGGTGACAAACAACCATTCCTGGTGAATGAAATCAAAATCTGTAATGATGCCAAGTACTTTATAGCGCAAAAGGCAAAAGACAACAATCTCTTGAGAGTCCAGGCCGCTATGATGGATAAAGGAAAGCTGAAAGATAAAGGCAAGAATAAATTGAAGAAAATTTGCTAAGTAAATCACCTCGATAGTGATACCAAAGAGGATGATGATATATCCATAACTTTTGAACCCTTAATCATAGGAAAAAGAAAGAGTGAACTATTAGTTTCAAGAGGAAGGGATCCAGAACCTAGTTCCATATTTAAGAAATTACAAAATGTATCAATTTTTATGATTATGGTATCTGAAGGGCAGATATCTATAAATATCTTCAAAAGAGTACCAATGTTGATGACACATTCTAAAATATTGACTACCTCTTTAAACACAAACATATGAATCTTAAAAACTTTCTATGTTTCCCTCAAAAGAGGTCTCAATGAATGCAAATCACTTCTTTATGAATAAAAAGTAAAATCGCATCATACTGCTCTTGAAATAGAATGCGAAGATGAGTGGGAATATAGAGATATACTGATAGCTATATCTTCAAATGTTTATTTGAAAGCTCATGGAGAGAAATTTTTTCTTTATGCAAATAAAACAATCTGCCCGTTATTTCAGAGAACTCTAGCATAATAGGCATGTGTAAAGGTCTATTGGTAATGGTTTATCTATAACATGGTGTCTTGGATATACTCGACATTCAAATCTCTCACGAGAAGCATCCTACCGCTATCTTGAGAACCCCCAACATCAGTGTCTCACATACGCAACCTCCTATAGTATTATAGACAAGGAGGAAAGATTATTAGAACCCAAAAGTCAAGCTGAAGATCTAATAGTATATCTAAACGAAGCTCAAAAGAGTTTGAAGAAAGTGGTCATGCTACTTTGGATGAACTCAAAGAGATAAATTCGTGTACCGAAGAAGACCCAAAGCCAACCCTTATTAGTGTAAATCTCCCACACGATATAATTGAAGAGCTAAAAATAATGTTCCTTAAATATAAAGGCTATTTCACATGGAACTACACAAAAATGCCTTGTTTCTCACCAGAGGTGGTAGTGCTTAAGCTCTCCATCAAAGAAAAAGTATAGCCTATCAAATAGGTATGTATGCAAATATGACTTGAGATTGAAGAGCAAGTCATTGCTAAAACTAAAAAGCTGATTGAAGTAGGCTTTATCCAGGAAAAAAATATGCTGATTGAATTACCAACTTCATCCCAGTAAAAAAAGAAAAATGGTCAAATTTGCATATTTATTGGCTATCAAGACATGGATAAAACATTTCTGAAGGATTATTTTCCACTTTCTAATGCAAAACTCATGGACAATAATATTTTAAACCATGATATGTTCTTATTCATAGATGGATCGGCAGATTATAATCAGATTAAAATGGACCTAGATGATGAAAGCACACAGCCGTTTGAAGCTTTATCGTCTTATAATATTACAAAGTTATGCCATTTAGATTGTAAAATGTTGGGGCCACCTATCAAAAGATGATGACCCACATCTTTGATGGTCTTATTCACAAGCACGTGGAATGTTATGTTTATGATCTAGTTGTAAAAGAATTTAACATCAACATGTAAATGATCTTAAAATTGTATTAAAAAATATTCGTAAATTCAATTTGAAAATGAATCCACTTAAATGCCCTTTCGGTATGTCATCCAAAAAATTTCTCAGATTTATTGTATGCCATACGGGAATCCAAATTGATTCCGATAAAATCCAAGTGATAGTGGAAATGTCATCTCCAAAAACTCTAACATAACTTCATTCATTACAAAGAAGATTAACATATATCCAAAGATTTATATCTAATCTCTCGGCTAAATCTCTCAGATAGATGCCAACCCTTCGCACGATTGAGAAGAAAAATACTCAAGAGGCACGTAATAGCATAAAACAATATATGTTGAATCCTATGATTCTCACTGCTCCTATTCTGGGTTAACCTTTAATTTTGTATACAATAGATATAAAGGAATCTCTCGGAGCATTATTGGCACAAGATAATGTCAATGGAAAATAAAATGCCTCTTAACATTGTAGTCATCGTCTAATAGGGGATGAATCGAAGTATTTATCAATTGAAAAGTAGTATTTAGCATTATTTTTTTGCTACACAAAAACTGTGACATTATATGCTATCCCTTAAGATAATATAGATATTTAAGGTGGATTCATTAAAGTTTTTAATGATTAGACCCACTCTGATGGGTTGTCTAGCCAGATGGACTGTATTATTATCGCAACTTGATATAACTTACATGCCACAAAATGCTGTGAAAATACAGGGGCTAGAAATTTTTTTCCTTTACCTTTATGCATTCCACTTAGTGATGAGCTTCCAGATGAGCAGTTACTCGAAGTGGAAGAGAAAATATAGTTACAAGAATAGGAGCTCTATTTTTTGATGGAGCTTCATCAACAAAATAGCTAGACTGCCTAAACTCTTAATAGTTCAGTTGGGCATCAGCCCTATATTTATAACACAACAAGCAAGAATATTTTGATACTCTTATGACTTGATTGAACCTTGTACTAATAATGAAGTTGAATATAAAGCTCTAATAGTGGGTCTTGAGCTTGAAATTAATATACAAATTTAGAAACTCCATATATATAGAGATTCTCAACTTATAATTAAGCAAATAGCAGGTGCTTTTAAAATTAATAAGCTCGAGCTAATTTCATATCATGTGTATGCTTTGAAACTCTTAGAAAAATCCCTGAAGTAACCCAACTAGGCTTACACATGGTGAAAATGGTATGGCCGATGCGCTGGCAAAGTTGGCTAAGAAAATGACTAATTCCCAAGAGGATCCATTCATTCTAACCATCCATAATAGACATACATTGGCCCCGGCATCCTTACAAGATGATGAAGGGAAGATAACACCAGAGAGCTTGCATATTTGAGAATGATTGGAAGGAACAATTCATTACATATTTCTAAGAAGGTAGGTTACCGGAGGATAAATCCTCTTCGTAAATTTTTAGAAGAGCATTAAGATATGCTTACGTGAATGACACGCTATATGATAAATCTTTTGACTAAATATGGCTATGATGTCTGGGTCCTAATGAATCCTAGAAAGTCATAAATGAAGTCCATTAAGGGTTAAGCAGTGCGCATCAATCTGGATCAAAAATAAAAATTAAATAAAAAACATGGGATATTATTAGCATAACATGGTTAAATATTGTCTTGATTATGCTATGAAATGCCATCAATGTTAGGTGCATTTCAATGTTATACATTGACCACCTAACCTATTACATCCTACAGTAGCATCATGTTCTTTCAAAAGATAGGGTACCAATATAATTGGTTATATAGAACCACCTTCTTCCTAAGAACATCGGTTCATTCTTGCTGCTACCAATTACTTCTAAAAAATGAGCTAAAGTAATTCTTCTAAGAGAAGTTAAAGTAGACAATCTGATGAAAATTTTTTTAGATAATATTGTTTATCATTTTGGGATGCCACATTGAATCATATCGGACAATGGTAGCTCCTATAATATGCTAAAATTTATCGATTTATTAAATGCCATAAAATAGACTGGTGTTAATCTTCAATATACAACCCATGAGCTAATGGTTTGGCTAAGCATTTAATACGAAATTAGTTAAATTACTCAAGAAATTTCTCTCTAAAAATAAGAGGGAATGGCACCATAAATTAACAGAAGCCTTGTATGCATATTGCAAAACTTATAAGACTAGGGCACAGGCTACTCTATATTCTTTAGTCTTTGGTATAGAGGTGATTTTAGCTCTCAAATTAGAATTACTATCGATTCATATTGTTATACAATACAGATTCACCCAAGAAGAAAATGATCTTCTACGATTGGAAGAACTTAAAGATCTAGATGAATTTAGATTTCAAGCTAAAAAAAATTTACAAACTTATAAAGTACGAATGACTAGGACTCATGATCGAATGGTCCATACTAGGATCTTTAAAGATGGTCAATTTGACTTAGTTTGCAAAAGACCTATAATTCCCCACTATCGCATCGATGGTAAATTTGACCCAATATGGGATGGGCCCTTCATTATCAAAAAGGTATATGAAGAAGGGGCCTACAACCTTATAGACTTATCTAATTAAAGGCCTATGCCACCAATTAATAGCCAATATCTAAAGAAATACCACTCATAATCACCCAATCTAAAGAATGTTATGTTAAAAATTCCTCCTAAAATACAAGAGAAAATTTATACATCTTCTTGTTGGGCAGGATTTAATATCTACTATAGTAATAGGAGACAACCCACATATATTCTTATAATTCAAGATATAGATTTACATGGTCCCTATAATGAAGGATATAAATTTATATGTTCATTATAAAGTAGGAGATAAATTTCATATAATCTTGCAGAGTAAAGTGTAATTTTTTCTTATACTCTTTAACAAAGTGAAAAAAAAATTATGTATGAAAGTGCTTATAGGCTAACTATGCTAGCTATAGCAACACAATGCTTTATGCTCACAAACTTAAGGGTCGAGCTATTGAAAAGGCTAAAAGCCTAAAAATTTAATTTAAAAGTGAGAAGTCATCCTTAGTATGAGTGGTTGCTGCTCTAATCTCTAGATGCCTTGCTAGAAGGGCATACTCCCTCTCTCTCAAATCTCTGAGCTCAGTTGATGTGCTCAGAAGCTTAATATATTCTTTAGAGATGTTTCACTAATAATGCTACAAGGCCTGGAACTAAAATTTAGATCAAGGAGAGCTCTCCTCATCCTATCCCAGGTAGTTCTAGCTTCAGTCTCTAAATCAGTAAGAACTATTTAAGATAACTTCTTAGAAGTGAAGTGCAACTAAAATAATGCAAACTCAATAGTGTGGTAGATGAACTCTCATGTCTGCAAAATGCTATCACAAATACCAAAGGATGCAGTTAAGTTTAAGAGTAAATAGATATCTGTGTGGAAGCTGAACAAGTCTAGTAGAATGTCAAGGTCCACTATCAACAGCAAAGCTCGCAGTGCAGCAACAACATACTGCCTTCATCTTGGCCACTGTTGACTAAAAGAGCAAATGGCCCAAAACGCTGATCTCGACTCAAATTATAAAAGCTTCAGACCTGAACAAGTAGGGAGTAGTTAACATTACAAAGAATATATATATATAATACCTGAGAAATGAATGTCCTCTATAAAGGCAGTAGATTGATGATTACCTGTGTGAGAAATAACACCTAATGAGGATCCCCCTGATGAATAAAATGGGACTAGCTGAGCTAAGGATGGGTTATAAGCTCCATCACAGTAACATCAACATTGCTCCTACACAGTAGCTGGGTAGAGTCACTATGAGTAAGCTGAGCATCCTGTCAAAATCCTCATAACATGTCACCGATGATCACCTAAGTGGAATCTAAAAAGGTCAAAGATAAAGAAACCACTGGGAGTGAACTCATGTAGGCCCGAAAGAGTATGTAAAGTGTCTATGCCAGCTGGCTCTAAAATAAGAGAGTCCAGCAAATCAACAGGTGCATGCCAGGGTGCTAAAAATGAAGCAGAGGAAATATATTAAATATAAATTCAAATTTAATACATATTTCTTAAATGAAAGAACTTTATAGCCTATCTATTTCACTTTTGGATTCTTTGATTGAGAGGATATCATGCAATCAGACATGTTATAAATTTCTTTAGAATGATTGGATCTAGTTGGGAATTCATCACTTTTTTAGCCAGCTTTGCAAGCGCATCGAGTTTTCCATTTTTATCATGTGTAGCCCTAGTTAGGGTCACTTCAAGGATTTATTCTAGGAGTTTCAAAGCATACTCATGATATGAGATTAGCTCGAGCTTATTAATTTTAAAAGCACATGCTATTTGCTTAATTATAAGTTAAGAATCTCCATATATATGGAGTTTATGGATTTTCATATTAATTGCAAGCTCAAGATCTGATATTAGAGCTTCATATTCAGCTTCATTATTAATATGGGGTTCTATCAAGCTGTATGAGTATCAATGTATTCCATCTTGTGGGGTTATGAATATAAGGTTAATGCCCACCGGATTTCTTAAGAGTTTAGGCAGTCCAGCTGATTTTATTGATGAAGTTCCTTCAAAGTATAGCTCATATTCTGGCAAGTTTATTTTCTCTTCCACTTCGAGTATCTACTCATCTGGTAGCTTAGCACTAAGTGGAAATCATAAAAGTAAAGGATGGGTAGCTTGAAAATCTGCTAGCACGTGTCCTCTCATAATCTTTTGTGGGATGATTATCAACATATCTCTGTACTCCCACTCATCTTCGCACTCTATTTCATGAGTAGTATAACATGGTATCACTTTTGATTCACAAAAAAGAGATTCAAATTCATTGAGACCTCTTTTGGGGTCAATATAAAAAGTCTTTAACATTCTTAAATTGGTGTTTGACGAGGTAATCAAAATTTTGAAATGTTTTGCTAGCATAGGTACTATTTTGATGATATTCCTAGATATATGCTATTCAAACACTATTATCATCAAAATTGATACTTTTTGTAATTTCTTAGATATGGAGCTAGGTCTTGGGTACCCTTCCTCTTGAAATTATGTAGTACCCTTGGGCTTATAAAGGAATTTCTCTTCTTTCTCAATGCTTGATTTGCTCGAACTTTGTACCTTATTTGTATGATTAGCTTTCTAATTAAAAGGGATGGATGATAGTTCACGCTTTCTTCTCCCTATGATTAGGGGTTTAAAAGTTTTGGATGTATCATCATCCTCTTTGGTATCACTGTTGAGGTGAGGTACTTTATAGATTTGCTTCAATTTATTCTTGCCTTTATCTTTTGGCTTTCCTTTATCTAGCATAGTAGCTTGGATTCTTAGAAGATCATTGCCTTTTGAATTTTTCCCTATAAAGTACTTGGCGTCATTATAGATTTTAACTTCAGGCACCAAGAATGGTTGTTCGTCACCATCAATGCGATGTTATTCATTATCTCGATTATAATTTATACATAGATGAAGTGTTAAAGGAAATATAGCATACTCGTGGAACCATGGTCTTCCAAGAAGTGCTTTGCATGATGTATTAGAACCAATTATATGGAACTTGCCTCTTTATGTAGCTCTCCAAAGCTTAGAGGTAAGACCACGAATCATAAGTTTCTTTTCCTTTATTTATCAAACCCTTGTAGGAATTGTGTGCTTTTGTTTAGATATGGAACATCAAGGGCCAATCCTTTGAGCATTCTAAGGGTCATTATATTTATAGTGGAACCTGAATCGATTCAAATTCTGTTAATTTCTATATTATTAATCTCCACCATAACTAAGAGTGGTCGATTATGATCTGTAATTCCCAGGAGAAGATCATTATCACAAAAAGTAACTGTAGTAGTATTCTGCATATACAAAGCTTCTTTCATGCTTGCTCGATAAAGAATGTCTCATATTGTTCAGGATTCTATAATTGCTTGATGAGTATTTTTCTAAGGTCCTTGGACATAACAAGGGCATCATATATACTCTGCAGTGCATGCAGCTTGTAGAGATGTGATAAGATATTGTAATCCATATTTGTACTAATAGTTTTAGGCTTTGGGGGGTCTTATGGCATAGTTGCTTAGTTGAGTTGGATATTCTTATCCTACTCTTTTGCCTTCTTCTGAGGTGGAGTAAGAACTTTTTTTCCACTTCTCAACTAAATTTTCATCACTTCTTCAGACAAATCATCTTCAGGAAGGGAGTCTTTCGTGTTTGCTTCCACTTTAGTTTCTTCAAAATTTGAGCTACACCTCTTTGGTTTATAACCCAGCAAGTATCTATCATAATACTTATTTCTTCTTTGGATTTTGAATTGAAGTGTATGTCAGCCATATAGTCTTCCAACCTGATAGGTCATCTAGAAGATTGTTGGTATTCATCAAAAGAATTGATGTACTGCTAGATTTTGGTTACACTGTCTGATAGTTTTAATTTGCCCCTCTTGTAGCTTCTTTCCACCCAATCTTTTAAGACAAAATAATCCTCAATTAGGTGACTAATGACAGAGAGGTATGCACAGTAGTTTGGTTCATTAATCATGTCGGCTTATTAATTTTCTTCTGTAATGTAAGGGAATGCTGCCTATGGTTCTTTATGTTGGAAAATGTCTTGAATTTATGTACCACGTATCCTTTAGGATATTTCACATGGTCGTATTCAATAGGATACAAGCAACATATACCCACTAAAGCTTCAGTAGTTTTGGCCACGATAACTGCTCTCAATATTTAATTGATAAGGCCTTCAATCTGGGTCTTCTTAACTATTTTATCTTCTTTGATCATTGTCATCATTGGCTCTTTTACCTCCGTCCATTGGTTAGGAATATCTGGATCAGGAGGATCAGCTTTAATACCTCAAGTACCCATATTCTCCTAGAGGTTTACAGGTTGGGTTCTGCTAGGCGCAACTGCTAGATAAGGTTCTCCAAGTAGTTCTTTTATTATGAAATTCATCTCATCAAGATGTACATTTAATTGGAAAATCTCCTGGCCTTTTCCATATTGGAGAGATTGCATTATTTTCCTCAATTTTCTCACAGCTTCTATAGTCTACTCTTCCTCTATATCTTCTGATTGGGGAGGTGCCATATTTGCAGGCATTGCTGGCTCTTCCATGCCCCACAATTCTTATTCAATTTAGGGAATTGTAGCAGCATTCTGGCAAGTCTGTATTCTTTAACAAGGCTGCTCAGAGGTATGGCTGATCAGTAGGACCACTTCCACATCCATGTGGTCTTTTTTTATCATTTCTTCCTCCTTATCATAATACCATTGTCAGGCAAGGCCTTTTCGTTTCAGTGTTCTTCATTATATTTCTCATTGGCCTCATATTCTTCTTCTGGTTGGCTTCAATGCCCCCAATTAGTTATTGGAGAGTCAGGACATTCTTTGTACATAATAGCCTTTCCCTTATCAAATTGGGTAGGCTTAGCAGGGGACTTCTTGCAAGAATGTGACCCTTAGTCATAATTGTTGAGTGGTCTTTTATGAGTTTTACCCTCGTAGTCACCCTTTAAAACTTGTATTTGTTTGGACTCCTTTAAAACCTAAACCTACTGGTCAATTTAGTGATCTTAAAAAAAATTACCCTAGTATTAGGCCATTATGGGTTACTTGGACCAATAAGTTCCTTTGAAGGAATCAACCCATAGTACGGTCGAAGGGGTCTTTGCTTGTAGCCTTCCAGATCAAAACTGCCATGGGATTTTCCCACTTGCTTTCATTCAAATCCTGGATATTATCCAGGCTCCATTCTTCTCAGATTAAGGTAATGAGGAAGGCCTATATCACTTCCTCGATAAGCTTTATTTAAAACAGCCTTCTTCTAAGAATCTCTTAAAATTGGAATGACATCTTCGTTCAATGACTTCATCTAGGTCCTTATTAATTTCCATTTCTTCACAGCCTTTAGTAGCTTGTGAAGATGGGAGTAGGTAGATTCTTTTTTCTCTAATGGTGGCAGCTAGCTAGAAGTCTCCCAGAAGTCTTCTTCAGGTTGCCTCTAACATTATTATACTTAACCCATCTTAATAATTCAAACCATTATTGACAGGCATATTCGTCTCTGGTTGAGGTAATGGTTCTATTGAGTTGTAGGAGTACCGAAGTATTCTGGCTTGTGGGGTTATGAATATAAGGTCGATGCCCAACTAAACTATTGAGAGTTTATGTGGTCTAGCTTATTTTATTGATGAAGCTCCACCAAAACAGACATCTTATTCTTGCAAGTATATTTTCTCTTTCACTTCTTGTATCTGCTCATCTGGCAGCTTATCACTAAGTGGAAAGCATACAAGTAAAGGATTGATAATAAGAAAATCTTCTAGTGCATGCCATTTCAACCCCACCAAAGATACGAATGTTAATGGATCCACCAAAGATACGAATGTTATCTTACGATATAACATATAATGTCATATTTTTTGTGTACCAAAATGAATGCTAAACATTACTTTTCAATTGGTAAATACTTTGATTTAGCCCTTATTAGTTAATGCCTGATATAGTAAAGGGAATTTAATTTTCCGTTGGCATTATCTTGTGTCAGCAATGCCCTAGGTGATTCCTTCAAAGCTGTTGTATATAAAATTAGTGTTTTACCCGGAATAGGAGCAACAAGAATTGGTAGATTCAATAGATATTGTTTTATGCTATTAAATGCCTCCTAATAAGCATCATCGCACATTAAAGGAGTATTTTTCTTCATCAATCATGCGAAGGGGTGGCATCTATCTGAGAGATTAGATATAAATCTTTGAATATATGCCAATCTTCCTTATAATGAATGAAGTTGTCTTATTACTTTTGGAGGTGACATTTCCCCTTTCGCTTGGATTTTATTTGGTTTAATTTTGATTCCTAGATGGCGTACAATAATTATGATAAAAATTAAGAATTACACACCAAAAGCATATTTAAGCGGAATCATTTTCAAATTAAATTTTTGAATCCTTTTGAATATAATTTTTAGATTGTTAGATGTTGATGTTGAATTCTACTTTCTATAACTAAATCATCAACATAACATTCTACATTCTTGTGAATAAGATCATCAAATATGCGGGCCATCATCCTTTGATAGGTGGCCTCAGCATTTTTTAATCCAAATAGTATAACTTTGTAATAGTATATGCCATTAGAGGTTCGAAAGGCAATGTGATTTTCATCATTTGGGTACATTTTAATCTTATTATAACTCGAAAATCCATCCATGAAGGAGAATATATTATGGTTCGACGTATTATCAACTATGAGTTCTGCATTAGGAAGTGGAAAATTATCCTTCAAACTTGCTTTATTTAGGTCCCGATAATCAATGTATATGTGAATTTGACCATTTTTCTTTTTTATTGGGATGATGTTGGCAATCCAGTTAGCATATTTTTCTTCTAGGATAAAGCTAGCTTAATGGAGCTTTTACGTTTCAATGATGACTTGCTCTTTAATCTCAAGTCGCATTTGCCTAGGTGCCAGTTTGATAGACTGTATTTTGGCATTAATGGAGAGCTTATGCAGTATCATATCTGGTAATAAACTAAGAATTTCAGTGTATTTCCATGTGAAATAGCGTTTATAATTAAGAAGTAGCATTTTTAGCTCTTCTATTTTATTGTGCAGGAGATTTGCACTAATTAAGGTTAGCTTTGGGTCTTCTTTGCTACCCAAATTTATCTCTTTGAGTTCATCCATAGTAGCTTGGCCACCTTCTTCAAACTCTTTTGGAGATTCTTTTAGATCTACTATTAGATACTTAGCTTGATTTTCAGGGTCAGATAATCCTTCTGCCTTATTCGTAATGCTATAAGAGGTTGCGTACGTGAGATGCAGTTGTCATGGGCACTCAAGATAGTGGTAGGATACTGCTCGTGCAAGGTATTATTTTGATGATATTTGTTGATATATTCTCTTTAGATACCTTATCAATAAAATTGGTACTTTTTATAATTTCTTAGATATGGAACTGTGTACTGGGTCTTGGGTCCTGATCCTCTTAAAATTTCATAGTACCCTAGGGCTGATAAAGGAATTCATTTTCTTCCTCATTGCTTGATTTGCTCAAACACCATACCTTATTTTTATGTTTAGCTTTGTAATAAAAAAATACAACATATAGTTCACTCTTTCTTTTTCCTATGATTAAGGTTTTAAAAGTAGTGGATATATCATTATCCTCTTTGGTATCACTTCTGATATGAGGTACTGAGCAAATTTTCTTTAATTTATTCTTTCCTTTATCTTTCGGCTTTCCTTTATCCAGCATAGTGGAATGGATTCTCGAAAGATCATTACCTTTTGACTTTTGTGCTATAAAGTACTTGGCGTTATCATAGATTTTAATTACATGCATGAAGAATGATTATTCGTCACCATCATTGTGATGTTCTTTATTATCTTGATTATATTTAATACATTGATGAAATGTTGAAGGAACTATAACACACTCGTGTAGCCATGGTCATCCGAGAAGTGCCTTGTATGATGTGTTGGAATCAATTATGTGGAACATTGCCTCTATTTGTAGCTCTCCAAAGCTTAGAGGTAAGACCATGGATCCCAAGGTTCTTTCCCTTGTTCATTGAACCCTTGCAGTAATACTGTGCTTTTGGTTAGATATTGAACATCCAAGACCAATCATTTGAGCTTTCTGAGACTCATTAGATTGACAAAGGGACCTAGATCAATCAAAATTCTATTAATTTTTACATTATTACTATCCACTATAATATAAAGTGGTTGATCATGATCTGTATTTCTCTAGAGCAGATCATTATCGTAGAAAGTAACTGTAGTAATATTCTACATATATAAAGCTTCTTTCATTCTTTGCTTGGCAAAGAATGCCTTATACTATTCATGATTCTACAAATACTTGATGAGTATTTCCGTAAAGTCCTTGGACATAACAAGGGCATCATATATGCTCAGAAGTGTAGGAAGCTTGCAGAGATGGGAAAAGATATTGTAATCCACATTTGCACTTTTTGTTTTAGGTTTTGGTGCATCTTGTGGCATAGCCACTTGGTTGAGCTGGATATTCTTATCCTTCTCCTTTACTTTCTTTTGAGGTGGAGGAATAACTTATTTCCCACTTCTCAGCTAAATTTTCAGTACTTCTTCAGACGAATCATCTTCAGCATGGGAGTCTTCCATGTTCTCTACCTCTTCAGTTTCTTAAGAATTCAAGCTACTTCCAAGCTTTGGAATTTATGCTTAAGAGTTGGCTTATTTCAAAAAATATAGTTTCTTGACTAAGTCCAAAAATGGCAATGTCGTATGGCACATTTCCTTAGGACAGGCTTTTGAATTAAATTTTGAGAATTGAGAGGTCCACCTCATCCTCTTGTATTTCATTCACCTCTTTGGCTTATAACTTGGCAAGTTTCCCTTGGAATACATATTTCTTCTTCAGATTCAAATTTCAGTCGTAAGTCAGCCATATAGTCCTCCAACCTAATTGGTCATTTAGGAAGTTACTGGTATTCATCGATAGAATCAATGTATTGTTGGATTTTAATCTTCTGTCCCAACGATCTCTTCTTCTTTCTTCTTCGAGATTTGGTCACAGAAGCCTTTCCTCCTTGGTCTTTTTAATACTTCAAAGTCTTCTTTTTTACTTGATATAGGCATTCTTTTGATGAATGCCCTCGATAGCTAGTACGACCTTCATCATTTGCTTGGTCTTTTTAGATATGTATGTTTTCCAACCTCCTTGATCTAGTTGGTGTTCCTTTCCTATATTTTCCTAGCATGAGTTGGAAGAAATGACATTGGCCTTCTACCGCATGAGGTTAACTAATAAAATGTCTGATAGTATCAATTTGTCACTCCTGTAGCTAATTTCCACCCAATCATTGAAGATAAAACAACCCTTGATTGGGTGACTGAGGATCTAGTGGTAGGGACTGTATTTCAGGCCATTAATCATGCTGGCTTGTTCTGGTCGGTGAGACTTTGGTAGCACTCGGCCAATCCTCAGTGCATGTCAAAAAATTTTGCTAGTATATTCTTTCTTAAAAGAGTACAGCTTATTAATTTTCTCTTATAAGGTAGGGCCACTAGATTATAAGCGTAACATTCAAAAGCAGTGCCTGTAAGGCTGCTGACGAATTGGCACAATAATAAGGCATCCTTTCCTCCGATGTTACCGTAGGTAGCCTTAAATTAGGCTAAATGTTTCCTAGGGTTCTCTATGCTAGAAAATGTCTTGAATTAAAGTATCATGTATCTTTTAGGATATTTCAACTGGTTATACTTAATAGGAAATGGGAGGCTTGTTCCAACTAAAGCTTTAGCAGTGATAACTAGTTTCACTTTTTGATTGATAATGTATTCAATCTGAGTCTTGCTGACTATTTTATCTTCTTTGACCATTATCAACATCGGCTCATGTACCTCTATCCCTTGGTTAGGAAAATCTGGATCGAGAGGAGCAGCTCTAATACCTGAAGCACCCACATTCTCTAAGCCAGGCACAGCCGCTAGACCAAATTCTCCAAGTAGTTATTTTATCATGAATTTCATCTTATCAAGACAAACATTTAATTTTGTAATCTCCTGGACTATTCCCTATTGGAGAGATTGCATTTCTTGTTAGAATTTTCTCACATTTTGGTAGCCTCCTCTTCCTCCACGTCTTCTGATTGGGTCCGGCCCTTATATACCCCGCAGTTGTTCTTTATTTTTGGGATTTGCAGCTGCATTCTATTGAGTTAGTATTCTTTGGCTTGTCTTCTTGAAGGTGTAACTGACCACTTGAACCACTTCCATGTCCATATAGTCTTTTTTTTGTTATTTATTCCTCCTTACGATAATACCCATTATCGGGGAAGGCTTTTTCATCCAACGTTCTTCATTGTAGTCCTCATCAGCCTCGTATTCTTCTTCTGACCATCTTCGATGTCTCCAAAGGATTATTAGAGAGTCAAGAATTTCTTCGTGCATAATAGCCTTGTCAAGTAGGGTAGGATTGGTGGGGGACTTCTCGCCAGAATAAGACCCTTGGTCATAATTGTTGGGTTGCCTTATAAGCTTTGCTCTTGTAGTCAACCATTAAAATTTTTGTTTGTTTGGGCTCCTTTGGAACCCAAACCTACTGGCCTCTAGCAATGATCTTCGAATAATTTATGCTAGACTCAGAGAAATATCAATTACTTGGATTGATAAGTTCCTTTGAAGGAATCAACCTATAGTATGATCGAAGGGGTGTTTACTTGTAGCCTTCCTGATGAAGACTACTACAGGATTTTCCCCCATGCTTCCTTTCAAATCCTGGATGTTATCCAGACTCTTTTCTTCCAAGATTAAGGCAATGAGAACGGCCTCAATAACTTCGTGAATAAGGTTTCCTTAAAACATCCTTTTTCCAATAATCTCTTTAAATTGAAATAACATCTTTGTTCAGCAACATCAATCCTTATTAGTTTCCTGTTTGTCACAGCCTTGAGTAGCTTGTAAAGATGAGAGGAGGCAGATTCTTTTTTCTCCTGTGGTGGTAGCTGGCTAAAAGTCTCCTAGAAAGACTTCTTCAGGTCACCTCTAGCGTTATTTTGCTTTACCCATCATAATGGTTCAAAATCATTATTGATGGGTATATTCACCTCTGGTTGAGGTAGTGGCTCCTAACTTGGGCTAGGTTTATTTATCCACCCAAGCACTATAAGTTGAGCATAAGCTTTGCTCTTGGCCTTCCCAGATAGTTTGTTGCTAGATGTGGAAGCTTCAGCATCGTTCCTCCCAAGAACAAAAATAGACTTCTCAGGAACCTCAGCTTTGTTCCTCTTTCGATTGGCCATATTAATAACAATTAATTTCAAATTAGGATCAGGAGCCTTTCATTTAGCCAACGGGAATACTTTGGTGCTGAGATTGGTAGCCCTAGTATTAGGCCTCTTATTAAGAATAACAGAGTTGTTCACATTATGGCCAGCTAGGTCAGTAGCATTATGCTTCTATTTAGGCTTATAAGTCTTCTTGTAGGCTGAAGGAATTATGGGAGGCGCGATTGGCAATTTAGAGAACATTAAAGGTCTCAGTATAGTGGTGTTCTCAGTCAGCATCTTCCTAGCTGATACAGTCTTGTTATGAAGGAAGTTAAATACTTCAGAAACATTTTTGAATTGTAATATTGCTCTAATACACCAGTCTAAATCATAGTTTGGGGAAATTAGACTCGTGATCCTTCTCCGAGTTTAATGGTCATTAAATTATTGATAGGTGATATGTTCCAATAATCTGCAATAGAACTTGTAGGGATTAGAGTCAAATTGATATCTATTGCACAAGAAAATAAGACTTCATAAAAAAGCTACAACCCAGGAGCGATGATGATGATACTGTGATGGAGCTGGTTACTCATCCTTCCTCGACCCATCAACATTACAGCATCATCAGCATCGCTCCTAAATAGTAGATTTTTTATGAAATCTTATTTTCTTCTGCAATGGAAATCAGTTTGACTCTAATCCTTATAATTTCTATTGCAGGTTACTGAAACATGTCACCTATCTATAGTATAATGACCATTAAACTCGGGGAAGGATTACGAATCCAATTTCCCCAGACTTTGATTGAGACTGTTCGTACTAGCATAATGTTATAATTCAAAAATGTTTCCAAAGTATTTAACTTTCATCCTAACATGACTGTATCGACTAGGAAGGTGTTTACTGAGAATACCACTGTATTGAGGCCTTCTGTGTTTTCTAGACTTTCAATCGTGCCTTCTATAATTCCTTCAGTAGAGAAGAAGGCTTAAAAGTGTAACAAATCTGAATTCAAGAAGTATAGTTTTGATGATGACAAATATGTTTGTGTTCTATTTTACTTGGCTAATCGTTTCAGGTACAAAAGAACAAATGCAATCCAAGCCAACTCAAGATTGGGTCTGCGTGTGTTTAATTATAACTTTTTTCTTTCTTGAGTCAAATGTAATGTAATTGATCCCCTAACTAAGTAACCTTGCACACACACACTCAGGGAGAGAGTTTTAGTGAATTAGAGTTTCTGTTCAATTTTTGTTCAGATCGTCCTGGACGATATTCACATCGTCCTAGATGATCCAGTGAAAATAAAAACCCTAATTAGGGTAACAAGTTATGTCAATCTGATTAAGTAGATCATCTTGGATGATCCTTAGATTGTACCGGATGATAGGCTCAAATCAAAAATTCTCAGCCGCCAGATCAAGTTAGGCAAGTTGTATTTTAAGTGATTTGGTCTGATCGTCCCGGACGATATGTGTATTATCCTAGATGATCCATGGCAGTCATGCCTAAATTAGTCTGGTCATTAAGGAAAGCAATTAAGGCCTAATTGATTCGATCATATCATCCTGGACGATCGCAGGATCGTACGGGACGATGTGTTAAAAATCCTGACCGTCTAGTGCCTATCACTTGTGCGTCCCGAGCTGTGTGCAGGATAATAATCCTGATTTTGAACTAATCGTACGGGACAATACCCATATCATCTTGGAGTATCAAGTCATTTTGAAATCATCCAGCATGTTATGACCTGTACGTCCAGAGCTATGAACTTGACAATTTTGGCACTTTTTGAACTAATCGTACAGGACGATAGACATATCGTCCTGGATGATCAAGTCATTTATAGATTGCCCAACACAAGTTCCCCTGGATGACCAGAGCTACCTTCTGGATGAAATTCCTGATTTACACTAATCATCCCGGACGATCGTCGAATCATACGGGATGATCTGATCAACTCTTGTCTACTAATTGTCTAGAGGAACATGATCGTCCAGGCAAAAATAGTTGATTTTGAACTGATCGTACAGGACGATCGACCGATCATCTTGGACGATCTTTGACGACCAGTTGAGATTTAGGGTAATTTTTGAGCCCTCCTTTAAAAGATCTTTTTCTTTCAATAAGAAAAATCTTTTTCCACTTTTCTTTCCAGAGAAACCCTTGAGAGAGAGAGAGAGTTTGGGAGAGAGAGAGAGAGGATCTTATGAGGGGGAGTTTATGAGGGATTCATAAAGGTTGCTCCAAGCAAGGATCAGAATCATCTTCTCCGCTCGTCGTCTCTTATCTTGTCAGTGTTTTCTGTGGGAGGATCGTTCGCAAGAAGATTCGGGTTCTTTGCCCGCTTCAGGAGGAAGTAAAAGGAGTTCAGGTTCTCTGCCTGCTTCAGGAGGAAGCGAAATGAGTTCAGGTTCTCTGCCTCACCGGGTTGGTGGAAAGGAGTTTTTGTACAGGCTTCTCTGCCTTACTGTGGGAGCAAAAGGAGAGTCAGTTTTGTGTTAGTGTAATACCCGTAGGGGAGGCTCTGGGGAGTGGACGTAGGTCAAGTTAACCGAACCACTATAAAATCCGGTGTGTTCTTTCTTATTATTTTTCGCACTTACTTTTCTTTTGATAATTGTGTGATTGTGCCTATTATTCTGTTATCATTGAATATCTACAAATCATCGCATAATTGCAATCATTTTAAAACATTCATAAAGATTTTTTAAATTGTCGTTTTGCCTGTGAATTTTTAAAACTACCAATTCACCCCCCCCCCCCTCTTGCTTAGCCTCAGGACTAGTTCATAAGGGCTTAACATCCCTATCGAACTTTCAATAAGCCTAACCCCAAGAAAATTACTTCTGACCTGACTGTCTATAATATGAATAAATCTGCTAATCACTATGAGAGGCCTAATACTGGGGTTGCTAATGTCAGCCCCAAAATGTTCCCGTTGGCCAAACAAAAGGCTCTTGAGCCTAAGTTGAAATCAATTGTTATGGATATGGATAATCGGAAGAGGAATGAAGCTGAGGTTCCTTAGAATACTATTTTCATTCCTAGGAGGAATGATGCTGAAGCTTCCACTTCTGGTATCAAACTATCAAGGAAGGGTAGGAGAAAAGCTAATGCTTGACTTAGAGTGAGTAGGTGGACAAATAAACCCACTGCAAGCCAGGAGCCACTATGTCAACCAGAGGCGAATATACCCATCAATAATGGTTTTGAACCATTATGATGGGTAAAGCATAATACATAGAAGCAACCTAAAGAAGTCTTTTTAGGGGACTTCTAGCCAGCTGTCACCATCAGAGAAGATAGAATCGGCCTCCTCCTATTTTCACAAGCTACTGAAGGCTGTGAAGAATGGGAAACTGATAAAGAGTTGGATGAAGTTATTGAATGAAGACGTCGTTTCAATTTTAAGAGATTCTTAGAAGAAGGAGGTTTCAAAGAAACCTTATCAAGGAATTGACAGAGGCCTCCCTCTTTACCTTAGTATGAGAAGAATGGAGTCTAGACAATGTCTAGGATTTAAAAAGAAGCAAGTAGAAAATTCCACGGTAGTCTTCATCAGAAAGGATACAAGCAAAGGCCCCTTCGACCATACCTTAGGTGAATTCCTTCAAAGGAACTTATCGGTCTAAGTAATTGATATTGCCTTGAGTCTAGGGCAAATTATTCAAAGATCATTACAGGCTAGCTAGTTTAGGTTCCAAAGGATCCCAAATAAATGAAAATATTAAAGGGTGTCTACGAGAGCAAAGCTCATAAGGCCGCCAAACGATTGTGACCAAGGGTCACATTTTGACGAGAATCCCCCGCCAAGCCTACCTTACATGATAAGGGAAAGGCTATTCTGTACAGAAAAAGTCCTGACTCTCCAATAATCAATAGGAGGCATCGAAGCCATCTAGAACAAGAATATGAGCTGGTGAGGATTACAATGAAAAGCATTGGGATGAAAATGCCTTCCCTGACAAAGGGTATTATGATAAGGAGGAAGAAATGACAAAAAGGACCACATGAATGTGGAAATGGTCTGAGTGGTTAGCCATACCTCTAAACAACCTAGCCAAAGAATGTAAACTCGTTGGAATGCAGCTACAAATCCCCAAAATGAAAATATTATAGCAAGAAATGTAATATCTCCAATGGGAAAAAGACCAGGATATTGCCCAATTAAATGATCATCTTGGAGAGATGAATTTCATGATAAAAGAACTACTTGGGCAACAAGGTCTAGCGGCTGCACTTAGCATAACATGACCTATAAACCCCCAAAAGAATGTGGATACTTTAGGTATTAGAGCTGCTGCTCCTGATACATATATTTCTAACCAAGGCATAGAGGTAAAAGTGCCGATGATGACAAAGGTAAAAGAAGATGAAAAGTCAGCAAGACCCAGATTGAAGACCTTATCAATCAAAAAGTGAAACTAGTTATCACTGCCAAAACTACTGAAGCTTTAGTGGGTTCAGGCCACCTATATCCTATTGAATATGACCAGGTGAAATTTCCTAAAGGATATGTGGTACTTGAATTCAAGAAATTCTCTGGCACAGAGAACCCTATGCAACTTTAAGACCACCTGCACTAAAACTGGAGGAAATGACACCTTATTGCTACACCTATTTTTCAGCAGCTTTACAGGCACAGCTTTTGAATGGTACACTAAGTTACCAAATGACACGATAAAAACATTCATTGAGCTTGAAATAATGTTCATTAAAAGGCTCGTTGGTTCAACAAAAAAGGTGACTATTATATATCTTGCCCTTCAGAGAAGAAAAAAGGATGAGTATGTCAGTAAATACATCATAAGATGGAGGAACCTTAGCTAAAGTGTGAGTAATAACTAACCAAAAAATATGCTATGAAACTACTAGGGAACATTGATGACCAGATGGCCCCCTACTTGGCAATGGCTACAATCAATGGCTTCTAAAAATTACTGGGTCGTATAGCCAAAATTGAAAGGTTATCAAGCCTAGGGGTATTAGTTTCAACTATAATAATAACCCTTCAGGTAAGCAAAAACAACCTAGAGTTTATGACTCAATGAGGGATGAAGTAAATATTACATTTACTTCTCCTCCTAATAAAAGGAAAAAAAAAGAGAAATTACTGCGCCTAAAATGATAAAACATGTAAAGGAGAAACCAATGGCCCCTACCTTACAGGAGAAAAGTAATAAGTAGTAATCTTTTAGGAAAGAAAATATTGGGAAATTTTTTTGACATGTACTTAGGATTGGCCTACAGCTACCAGAGTCTCATTGACCAGAATAGGTCAGCATGATTAATGACCAAAACTACTATCCATACCACAGGGTCATTAGTCGCATAAGTGAGGATTATTTTATTATAAAAGATTGGGTGGAAAGGAGCTACATGAGTGGTGAATTGACACTATCGGATAGTGTTTTAATTGACACCAAGTGGGAGAAGGCCAATGTTATTTCTTCAAGCTCGTGCCAGGATAATGTAGAAAAGGAGCCACAATAAGATGAACGAGGTTGGGAAACTTAGATATCTAGGAAGACCAAGGAAATGATGGAGGTCTTACTAGCTATCGAAGGCATTTGTCAAATGAATGCTCTAGAATTGGAAGTGGATCCAAGACTCCTCCGCTTAACGATGTTGGCTGATAAGGAGCCTACATCAAGTAAAAAGAAGTCCTTAAAGTATTACAAAGACCAAGGAGGAAATGCTTCTGCATCCAGATCTTAAAGAAGAAAGAAGAAGACAACTTTGTGATAGAAGACCAAAATCAAGCGGTATATTGATTATATCAATAAATACCAGCAACCTCCTAGACATCTTATCAGGTTGGAGGACTACCTGGCTAATATACACCTCCATTCAGAATCTATAGAAGAAATAAGTATTCCGATGGAAACATATTAGATTATAAGCTAAAGAGATGAAAGAAATGAGAGAGGATGAGGTGGACCTTGCCTTTCTTAAAAGGCCAATTAAAAAGCCTTTCCTAAGGAAATGTGCCATACGACATCGACATTTTATGGACTCAGATGAAAAATTATATTTTTTTGTATGGTAAAAATAAGAGTAAGCCAACTCTTAAGCATAAATGTCTAAAGCTTGGAAGCAGCTTGGATTCTGATGAAACTGAAGAGGTAGCGAGCACAGAAGACTCCCAAGCTGAGGATGATTCATCTGAAGAAGTGATGCAAATTCAGTTAAGAAGTGGGAAACAAGTTCTTCCCCCACCTCAGAAGAAGGCAACGGAGTAGGATAAGAATATTTAGCTCAACCAAGCAGCTATGCCACAAGATTCACTAAAGCTTAAAACTATAAATGCAAATGTTCATTATAATATGTTATCTTATCTCCACAAGTTGCCTGCACTACTGAGTATATATGATGCCCTTGTTGTGTTCAAGTACCTTAGGAAAACAATCATCAAGCATTTATAGAATCTTGAATAGTATGAGGCATTCTTTGCTAAGCAAAGCATAAAAGAAGCTTTGTATACACAGAATTCTGCTACAGTTACTTTAGTGATAATGATCTACTCCTAGGAATTGTAGATCTTAATCGACCACTCTATGTTACAAAGGAGAGTTATAATGTGGAAATTAACAGAATTTTGATTGATCCAAGTTCCTCTATCAAAATAATGAGCCTCAGAATGCTCAAAGGATTGGTCATGGATGTTCAATATATAACCAAAAGCACAATATTCCTGCAAGGGTTTGATGAACAAGGGCAAAGAACCTTGGGATCCATGGTCTTGCCTCTAAGCTTTGAAGAGTTATATACATAGGTAAGGTTCCATGTAATTGATTCCAATATATCACATAAGGTACTTCTCGGATGATTGTGGCTCCACGAGTATGGTATAGTGCCTTTAACACTTCATTAATGTATGAAATATAATCGAGATATTGAATAACATCACATTATTGGTGGCGAATAACCATTCTTGGGGCATGAAGTTAAAATCTATGATGATGCTAAGTACTTTATAGCACAAAAATCAAATGGTAGCGATCTTCTGAGAATCAAAGCCGCTACACTGGATAATGGAAAGGCAAAAGATAAAGGGAAGAATAAATTGAAGAAAATTGGCTCAGTGCCTCACATCGGTAGTGATATCGAAGAGGATGATGATATATCCATAACTTTTAAACCCCTAATCATAGGGAAAAGAAAATGTGAACTATCAACCATCCTTTTTTATTATAAAGCTAATAATACAAATAAGGTATGGCATTCGAGCAAATCAAGCATTGAGGAAGAAGTGGAATTCCTTTATCAGCCCAAGGGTACTACGTAATTACAAGAGGAATGGGACCCAAGACCTACTTCTATATCTAAGAATTTACAAAAAGTAATAATTTTGATGATAAGGGTAACTGAAGTAGATTTTACAATTATCATCAAAATTGTAACTATGACGATGACACGTTCCAAAATATTTATAGCCTCATCAACACAAATATAGAAATGTTAAAGATTTTCTATATTTCTCCCAAAAAAAGGTCTCAATGAATGATGATCCATTTTCTATGAATCAAAAGTGAGACCATATCATACTGCTCATTAAATAGAATGTGATAATGTGTGGGAATATGGAGTTATATTGATAATTATCCCTCAATATCCTTCACCCATTATTAGAAAACTCATGGGGAGAAATATCTTCTTTGTGCGAAGAACAGTATTCCTACAAGGGTTCAATAAATAAGGGCAAAGAACCTTGGCATCCTTGGTCTTACCTCTAAGCTTTGGAGAGCTACATACAGTGGTAAGTTTCACATAATTGATTCTAATACATCATGCAAGGCACTTCTCGGAGGACCATGGCTCAACGAGTATGTTATAGTACCTTTAATACTTCATCTATGTATAAAATACAAAGTAGATAATGAAGAACATCACATTGATGGTGACAAACAACCATTCTTGGTGCATGAAATCAAAATCTCTTGAGAGTCCAGGCTGTTATGATGGATAAAGGAAAGCCGAAAGATAAAGGCAATAATAAATTGAAGAAAATTTGCTAAGTACGTCACCTCGAAAGTGATACCAAAGAGGACAATGATATATCCATAACTTTTAAACCCCTAATCATAGGAAAAAGAAAGAGTGAACTATTAGTTTCAAGAGGAAGGGATCCAGGTCCTAGTTCCATATTTAAGAAATTACAAAATGTATTAATTTTGATGATTATGGTATCTGAAGGGAAGATATCTATAAATATCTTTAAAATAGTACCAATGTCGATGACACATTCTAAAATATTGACTACCTCTTTAAACACAAACTTAGGAATCTTAAAAACTTTCTATGTTTCCCTTAAAAGAGGTCTTAATGAATGCGAATCACTTCTTTATGAATCAAAAGTAAAATTGCATCATACTCCTCTTGAAATAGAATGCGAAGATGAGTGGGAATATAGAGATATGTTGATAATCATCCCTCTATATCCTCAAATATTTACTAGAAAGCTCATGGAGAGAAATATTTTCTTTATGCAAATAAAAAAATATGCCCTTTTTTTCAGAGAACTTGGGCATAATAGGCGTGTGTAAAGGTCTATTGGTAATGGTTTATCTATAACATGGTGTCTTAGATATACTTGACATTCAAGTCTCTCACGAGAAGCATCCTACCGCTATCTTGATAACCCCCAACATCAGATTCTCACATATGCAACCTCCTACAGTATTATAGACAAGGAGGAAAGATTATCAGAACCCAAAAGTCAAGCTGAAGATCTAATAGTATATCTAAAAGAAGCTCAAAAGAGTTTGAAGAAGGTGGTCAAGCTACTGTGGATGAACTCAAAGAGATAAATTCATGTACCGAAGAAGACCCAAAGCCAATCCTTATTAGTGTAAATATCCCACACGATATAATAGAAGAGCTAAAAGTAATGTTCCTTAAATATAAAGACTATTTCACGTGGAACTACACCAAAATGCCTTGTTTCTCACCAGAGGTGGCAGTGCTTAAGCTCTCCATCAAAGAAAAAATATAGTCTATCAAATAGCCATGTAGGCAAATACGACTTAAGATTGAAGAGCAAGTCATTGCTAAAACTAAAAAGCTGATTAAAGTAGGCTTTATCCAGGAAGAAAAATATGCTGATTGAATTGCCAACATCAGCTCAGTAAAAAAGAAAAAAGGTCAAATTTGCATATCTATTGACTATCAAGACATGAATAAAGCATTTCTGAAGGATGATTTTCCACTTCTTAATGCAAAACTCATGGACAATAATATGCTAAACCATGATATGTTCTCATTTATAGATGGATCGACAGATTATAATCAGATTAAAATGGACCTAGATGATGAAAGAACACAGCCATTTGAAGCCCTATTGACATATAATATTACAAAGTTATGACATTTAGATTGAAAATTTTTGGGGCCACCTATCAGAGGATGATGACCCACATCTTTGATGGTCTTATTCACAAGCATATAGAATGTTATGTTTACGATCTGGTTGTAAAAATAGAATTTAACATCAACTTGTAAATGATCTTAAAATTGTATTTGAAAGTATTCACAAATTCAATTTGAAAATGAATCAACTTAAATACACTTTCGGTATATCATCAAAAAAATTTCTGATAAAATCCAAGCAATAGTGGAAATGTCATCTCCAAAAACTCTAACATAAATTCATTCATTACAAAGAAGATTGACATATATCCAAAGATTTATATCTAATCTCTCAGATATATGCCAACCCTTCGCACGATTGAGAAGAAAAATACTCAAGAGGCATGTAATAGCATAAAATAATATATGTTGAATCCTCCAATTCTCACTGCTCCTATTCTGGGTAAACCTTTAATTTTGTATACAACAGCTTTTAAAGGAATCGCTCGGAGCATTGTTGGCACAAGATAATACCAATGGCAAAGAAAATGCCCTTTACTATTGTAGTTGTTGACTAATAGGGGATGAATCAAAGTATTTACCAATTGAAAAGTAATATTTAGCATTATTTTTTTGCTACGCAAAAACTGTGACATTATATGCTATCCCTTAAGATAATATAGATATTTAAGGTGGATTCATTAAAGTTTTTAATGATTAGACTTACTCCGATGGGTTGTCTAGCCAGATGGACTGTATTGTTATCGCAACTTGATATAACGTACATGCCACAAAAGGTTGTGAAAATACAAGCGCTAGCAAATTTTTTAGCTGCCTATCCTTTACTTTTTTGCTTTCCACTTAGTGATGAGCTACCAAATGAGTAGTTACTCGAAGTGGAAGAGAAAATATAGTTACAAGAATGGGAGCTCTATTTTGATGGAGCTTCATCAATAAAATAGCTAGACCGCCTAAACACCTAATAGTTCAGGTGGGCAACAACCTTATATTTATAACACCACAAGCAAGAATATTTTGATACTCTTATAACTTGATAGAACCTCGTACTAATAATGAAGTTGAATATAAAGCTCTAATAGTGGGTCTTGAGTTTGCAATTAATATATAAATTTAGAAACTCCATCTATATAGAGATTCTGAACATATAATTAAGCAAATAGCAGGTGCTTTTAAAATTAATAAGCTCAAGCTAATCTCATATCATGTGTATGCTTTGAAACTCCTAGAAAAAATCCCTGAAGTAACCAAACTAGGGTTACACATGGTGAAAATGATATGGCCGATGCGCTGGCAAAGTTTGCTTACAAAATGACTCATTCCCAAGAGGATCCATTTATTTTAACCATCCAGAATAGACATACATTGGCCCCAACATCCTTACAAGATGATGAAGGAAATATAACATCGGAGAGCTTGCATATATCAGATGAGAATGATTGGAAGGAATAATTCATTACATATTTCAAAGAAGGTAGGTTACCAGAGGATAAATCCTTTTCGCAAATTTTTAGAAGAGCATTAAGATATGCTTACGTGAATGACACGCTATATCATAAATCTTTTGACTAAATATGGCTACGATGTCAGGGTCCTAATGAATCCTAGAAAGTCATAAATGAAGTCCACGAAGGGTTATGCAGTGTGCATCAATCCGTACCAAAAATAAAAATTAAATCAAACACATGGGATATTTTTAGCATAACATGGTTAAATATTATCTTGATTATGTTATGAAATGCCATCAATGTTAGGTGCATTTAGATGTTATACATTGGCCATCTAACCTGCTACATCCTACAGTAGCATCGTGTTCTTTCAAAAGTTAGGGTACCGATATAATTTGTCCTATAGAACCACCTTCTTCCTAAGAACATCGGTTCATTCTAGTTGCCATGAATTACTTCTAAAAATAGCTGAAGTAATTCCTCTAAGAGAAGTTAAAGTAGACAATCTGATGAATTTTTTTTGAAATAATATTGTTTATCATTTTGGGATGCCACGTTGAATCATATCGGACAATGGTAGCTCCTTTAATGTGCTAAAATTTATCGATTTATTGAATGCCATTAAATCGACTGGCATTAATCTTTAATATACAACCCAAGAGCTAATGGTTTGGCCAAGCATTTCATAAGAAATTAGTTAAATTACTCAAGAAATTTCTCTCTAAAAATAAGAGGGAATGGCACGATAAATTAACAGAAGCCTTGTAGGCATATTGCACAACTTATAAGACTAGGGCACAGGCTACTCTATATTCTTTAGTCCTCAGTACAGAGGCTATTTTAGCTCTCAAATTAGAATTACTATCGCTTCATATTGCTATATAATATAGACTCACCCAAGAAGAAAATAATCTTCTATGATTGGAAGAACTTAAAGATCTAGATGAAATTAGATTTCAAGCTAAAAAATTTAGAAAGTTATAAAGTACGAATGACTAGGGCTCACGATCAAATGGTCCATCCTAGGAGCTTTAAAGAAGGTGAAGTTGACTTAGTTTGCAAAGGACCTATAATTCACTACCATTGCATTGACGGTAAATTTGACCCAATATGGGATGGGCCCTTCATTATCAAAAAGGTATGAAGAAGGAGCCTACAACCTTATAGACTTATCTGATTGAAGGCATATGCCACCAATTAATACCAACATCTAATGAAATACCACTCATAATCACCCAATCTAAAGATTATTATGTTAAAAATTCCTCCTGCAATATAAGAGGAAATTTATACATCTTTCTGCAAGGCAGGATTTAATATCTACTATAGTAATAGGAGATGACCCACATATATTCTTATAATGCAAAATATAAATTTACATGGTCCCTATATTGCAGGATATAAATTTATATGGACCCTATAAAGTAGAAGATAAATTTTATATAATCTTACAGAATAAAGTGTTATTTTACTTATACTCTTTAACAAAGTGAAAAAAAATTATGTGTGAAAGTGCTTACAGGCTAAATATGCTAGCTATAGCAACACAATGCTTTATGCTCACAAACCTAAGGGTCGAGCTATTAAAAAGGCTAAAAGCCTAAAAATTTAATTCAAAATTGAGAAGCCATCTTTAGTATGAGTGGTTGTTGCTCTAATCTCCAGATTCCTTGCTAGAAGGGCATACTCCCTCTCTCTCAAAGCTCTGAGCTCAGTTGATGTGCTCAGAAGTTCAATATGTTCTTCAGAGATGTTTCACTAATAATGCTACAAGGCTTGTAACTAAAATTTAGATCAAGGAGAGCTCTCCACATCCTATCCCAGGCAGTTCTAGCTTTAGTATCTAAATTAGTAAGAACTATTTAAGATTACTTCTTAGAAGTGAAGTGCAACTAAAATATTGCAAACTAAATAGGGTGGAGAGGAACTCCCATGTCTGCAAAATGCTATCACAAATACCAAAGGATGCAGTTAAGTTTAAGAGTAAACAGGTATCTGTGTGGAAGCTGAACAAGTCTAGTAGAATGTCAAGGTCCACTATCAATGGCAAAGCTCGCAGTGCAGCAACAACATACTACACTCATCTTGGCTACTGTTGACTAAAAGAGTGAATGGCCCAAAACACTGATCTAGACTCAAACTATAAAAGCTTCAAACATCGAACAAGTAGGGAGTAGTTATCATTACAAAGAATATATATATATATATATATATATATATATATATATATATATATATATATATATATATAGTATGTTAATAAAAATAATATAATACCTGAGAAATGAAAGTCCTCTATAAAGGCAACAGATCGATGATTACCTGGGTGAGAAATAACACCTAATGGGGATCCCCCTGATGAATAAACTGGGACCAGTTGAGCCAAGGAAGGATGGGTAATAAGCTCCATCATAGTAACATCAACACTGCTCCCATATAGTAGCTGGGTAGAGTCACTATGAGTAAGGTGAACATTCAGACAAAATCCTCATGACATGTCACTAATGATCACCTAAGTGGAATCTGAAAGGATCAAAAACAAAGCAACCTCTGGGAGGGAACTCATGTAGGCCTAAAAGAGTATGTAAAGTTTCTATGCCAGCTGGCTCCAAAATAAGAGAGCCCAATTAATCAATAGGTGCATGCCAGGGTGCTAAAATGAAGCAGAGGAAATATATTAAATATAAATTTAAATTTATTACATATTGCTTAAATGAAAGAAATTTGTAGCCTATCTATTTCACTTTTGGATTCTTTGATTGAGAGGATATAATACAACCAGATAGGTTATAAATTTCTTTAGAATGATCGGATCCAGTTGGAAATTCACCACTTTTTTAGCCAGCTTTGCAAGCACATCGGGCTTGCCATTTTTATCATGTGTAGCTCTAGTTAGGGTTACTTCAAGGATTTATTCTAGGAGTTTCAAAGCATACTCATGATATGAGATTAGCTTGAGCTTATTAATTTTAAAATTACATGCTATTTGCTTAATTATAAGTTAAGAATCTCCATATATATATGGAGTTTTTGGATTTTCATATTAATTGCAAGCTCAAGATCTGATATTAGAGCTTCATATTCAACTTCATTATTAATTCGGGGTTCTATCAAGCTGTACGAGTATCAATGTATTCCAGCTTGTGGGGTTATGAACATAAGGTCAATGCCCACCAGAACTCTTAAGGGTTTAGGCAGTCCAGCTGATTTTATTAATGAAGCTCCTTCAAAGTATAGCTCATATTCTTGCAACTATATTTTCTCTTCCACTTTGAGTATTTACTCATCTGGTAGCTTGGCACTAAGTGGAAATCATACAGGTAAAGGATGGGTAGCTAGAAAATCTGCTAGCACATGTCCTCTCACAATCTTTTGTGGGATGATTATCGACATATCTCTGTACTCCCACTCATCTTTGCATTCTATTTCATGAGTAGTAAACCATGGTATCACTTTTGTATCACAGAAAAGAGATTCACATTCATTGAGACCTCTTTTGGGGTGAATATAAAAAGTCTTTAACATTCTTAAATTTGTGTTTGACAAGGTAATCAAAATTTTGAAATGCGTTGCCAGCATAGGTACTATTTTGATGATATTTCTAGATATCTGCTCTTCAAACACTCTTATCATCAAAATTGATACTTTTTGTAATTTCTTAAATATGGAGCTAGGTCCTAGGTACCCTTCCTCTTAAAATTCTATAGTACCCTTGGGCTTGTAAAGGAATTCCTCTTCTTTCTAAATGCTTGATTTTTTCGAACTCCATACCTTATTTGCATGACTAGCTTTCTAATTAAAAGGGATGGCTAATAGTTCACACTTTCTTCTCCCTATGATTAGGGGTTTAAAAGTTTTTGATGTATCATCATCCTCTTTGGTATCACTATTGACATGAGGTACTTTACAGATTTGCTTCAATTTATTCTTGCCTTTATCTTTTGGTTTTCTTTTATCCAGCATAGCAGCTTGGATTCTCAGAAGATCAGTACCTTTTGAATTTTTCCCTATAAAGTACTTGGTGTAATTATAGATTTTAACTTCAGGCACTAAGAATGGTTGTTCGTCACCATCAATGTGATGTTGTTCATTATCTCGATTATATTTCATACATAGATGAAGAGTGCTGAAGGAAATATAACATACTCGTGGAACCCTGGTCTTTCAAGAAGTGCTTTGTATGATATATTAGAACCACTTTTATAGAACTTGCCTCTTTATGTAGCTCTCCAAAGCTTAGAGGTAAGACCTTAAATTCCAAGATTCTTTGCCCTTATTCATTGAACCATTGTAGGAATTGTGTGCTTATGGTTAGATAATGAACATTGAGGGCCAATCCTTTGAGCATTATGAAGCTCATTAGATTGATAGAGGAACCTGGATTGATTAAAATTCTATTAATTTCTATATTATTACTCTCCACCACAACTTAGAGTGGTTGATTATGATATATAATTCCCAAGAGAAGATCATTATCACAAAAGTAATTGTAGTAGTATTCTGTGTATACAAAGCTTATTTCATGCTTTGCTCGACACAGAATGCCTCTTACTATTCAGGATTCTGCAATTACTTGATGAGTATTTTTCTAAGGTCCATGGACATAACAAGGGAATCATATATACTCTGCAGTGCGGGCATCTTACAGAGATGGGACAAGATATTGTATTTGTACTTATAGTTTTAGGCTTTGGGGGGTCTTGTGGCACAGCTACTTAGTTTAGCTGGATATTCTTACACTACTCCTTTTACTTCTTCTGAGGTGGAGAAAGAACTTGTTTCCCACTTCTCAACTGAGTTTGCATCACTTCTTCAGACAAATCATCTTCAAGATGGGAGTCTTTCGTGTTTGCTACCTCTTTAGTTTCTTCAGAATCTAAGCTGCAACTCTTTGGCTTATAACCCGGTAGGTTTCTATCATAATACTTATTTCTTCTTCGAATTTTGAATTAAAGTGTAGGTTAACCATGTAGTCTTCCAACCTGATAGGTCATCTAGAAGATTGTCGGTATTCATCGATAGAATCAATGTACCATTGGATTTTAATCTTCTATCCCAATGATCTCTTCTTCTTTCTTCTTTGAGCTTTGGATGCAGAAGCCTTTCCTCCTTATTCTTTGTGATACTTCAAAGACTTCTTTTACTTGATGTAGGCTTCTCCTCAGTCAAATTGGTTAAGTGGAGGAGTCATTGGACATAACAAGGGAGCATTCTTTTGACAACTTCTTTTGACAAATTCTTGGATCCACTTCAAATTTATTAAGTGGAAGAGTCTTAGATCCACCTTCATCATTTTCTTGGTCTTTTTAGGTTTGTAAGTTTCCCAAACTCCTACATCTTTTTGGGGTTTCTTTCCTATATTTTCCTGGCACAAGCTGGAAGATATGACATTGGCCTTATCTGGCTTGAGGTTAATTAATACACTGTCTGATAGTGTTAAATCGCCACTCTTGTAGCTCCTTTCCACCCAATCTTTTAACACAAAATAATCCTCAATTAGGTGACTAACGACCAAGAGGTATGGACAGTAGTTTGGTTCCTTAATAATGTCAGCTTATTAATTTTCTTCTATAAGGAAGTGGAGGAATGCATCGGGCTTGTTGTGTGATAGAAAAGTCCCCCTTAAACTTAAGGGAAAATTCTATAAGATGGTGGTGAGACCTGCAATGCTTTATGGTGCAGAATGTTGGCCATTAAAAGAGAAGCATAATACTAAGTTATGTGTTGCGGAGATGAGGATGCTTAGGTGGATGAGTGGATTTACTCTTAGAGACAGGATACGAAATGAGCATATACGTGCAAAGGTTGGAGTAGCTCCAGTGGAGGATAAGATTAGAGAGAGTCGCCTTAGATGGTTTGGTCACATAAAATGGTGGCCTTCCGATGACCCAGTTAGGAAAGTAGAGGTATTAGATTTGACTTATGTTAAGAAAGATAAAGGTAGACCTAAAAAGACTTGGTTAGAAAATATTAGAAATGATCTTTCTATATTAGATTTAAACGAGAATTTGACTTTGAACCGGACACAATGGAGAAAAAGGATTCATGTTGCCGACCCCACGTAGTGGGACAAAGGCTTGTTATTGTTGTTGTTGTTGTTGTTGTAAGGTAGGGGTCATCGGCTTCTCCTTTACCTATTTTCTTATTTTTGGAGCAGCTATTTCCCCTTTTTCTTTTTTATCAGGAGGAGAAGTAAATGTAGTGTTTACTTCATCCCTCCTTGAGTCATAAACACTAGGATGTTTGCCTTTACCAGTAAGGTTATTATTCTAGTTGAAGCCAATACCTCTAGGTTTGGGCAACCTTTCAAATTTGGCTGCACAATCAAGTTATTCTTGGAAGGTATTGATTATAGCCATGGCTAAGTAGGGGGCCATCCAGTTTTCAATATTTTTTGGCTAGTTGTTGTTCACACTTCATGTTGAGGTTCCTCCATCTCGTGATGTATTTGGGGACAGACTCATCCTTCTTTCTTCGCTCAAGGGTAAGATCTATAATAGTCACCTTCTTTGTCACACCAGCAAATCATTTTATGAAAATTATTTCAAGATCGACGAATGTTTTAATCGAGTCATTTGGTAACTTAGTTTACCATTCAAAAGCTATGCCTGCAATGCTGCTAATAAATTAGCGCAACAACAAGGTTTCATTTTCTTTAGTGTTACCATAAGTAGCCTTAAATTGGGCCAAATATTGCCTATGGATCTCTGTGTTGGAAAATTTCTTGAATTGACGTACAAAATATCCTTCAGAATATTTCACATGGTCATGTTCAATAGGATATAAGTGGCATGTTTCGACTAAAGCTTTAGTAGTTTCAGTCGCGATAACTACTTTCCCTATTTAATTGATAAGGCCTTCAATCTGGCTCTTCTTGACTATTTTATCTTCTTTGATTGTTGTGTCAGCATGGGCTCTTTTACCTCTATCCATTGGTTAGGAATATCTGGATCTGGAGGAGCGGCTTTAACACCTCAAGTACCCCTATTCTCCTAGGGGTTTACAGGATGTGTTCTGCCCAGTATAGCCATTAGACAAGGTTCTCCAAGTAGATCTTTTATCATGATATTCATCTCATCAAGATGAACATTTAATTGGGTAATCTCCTAAAGAGATATTCAGTGGTAAGGATATATAAAAATTAAGGCCACCAGCAATTTTATAAGAAAGACTTTTATAAGCAATAAAGTAATTGGATAATCTTCTAGAGAGATATTCAGCGGTAAGGATATATAAAGCACGAGAAAGAGGATCCTCCTATCTGACACACTCAGCACCTTTAAAAAAACCTCTGGATTTTGCATTAATAATGATCGGAAGCCAACAATTTTCAATAATGCATTTAAACAGACCAATCAAATATCATCAAAATTAGAAAGATGAAGAATATTAAACATGAAAGATCAATAGATATTATAATAAGCTTTAGAGATTACAAGTTCGATAATTAAGTTATGCCTAAGAAATTTGTTGTTTATGTTAGAAATCATTTTCTGGGCAAGCATAAAATTATCAGAAATGATTCAACACTTCGTAAAGTCAGTTTGATTCAAAGAAATAATGTTAGACTTATTATTACTTTCTTGTGCGGCTGTCATCATTCTTGGGCTTTCTCTTTTTAGCCTTGTTTTTTGTATGTTTTGGTTGTTACTTTTCTTGCGAGTAGACTAGAATTATTGTATGGTCACTTGGAGCTTTTCTTATGGTCCTCTTGTTTATTAAATGGCTTTTTTGCTACTTCTTTAGTGGTCTTCATGTAGAGATTATTACTTTTTTGTGCCGTATGATTTCCTTGCTTACCATTGATCTGGCTTGGGCTTTTCTCATCTCCAATTTTTGGGCTTTGGCTTATTGTCTGTAGATATATTAATTATATTTTTTAACTTAGTTAGGAATATTGTGCTCTATAAGATTTTAACTTTCTTTTGATTGTGGCTCTTAAAGCAGTAGTGGACTATGGATTCCTCTTAAAGACTTTGTAATTTTGCTTTTCATGATATAAAATAACACCCATAAATGGACTTCCAAAAAATAAAAAGTTTAAGAAATTGACATTTGTTTTACAAAATAAAGTTCAAGAATAAGTACATGATACTTAATTTATGATTTATTTTACTGTAATATCTATTAGCACGATGCAGTTATCTTTATTAGGTAATAACTCACAAGTTAGAATTATCTTTGCTCGTATATACATCATACTTAGTAAAAAGATAAAAGATATTAGTTTATCATGTAGGACTTTTAACTCTAAATACTAAAGATAAATAAATAAATAAACATGAATTGTGCTACGACAATCTAATCACAACTATTTCACAACAAATTAAAAAAATAATTAGCTATTATAGTTTAAATAATTATAAAATTGTTTGGAGAAGAAGAATGATGAGAAAGATCACAATCCAGAATTTGAATGGATAAAATCTAAATCATTTCTCAATCACTAATCACAAAAAACCACACCTTCTAAGTTAGATGATTTCTTTCTCCTAGGATTCTCCTAGAAGTTAGATCTTCCTTCCTTAGCATAGAAGTTTCCTCTTCGATCCACTAGGTGGACACCTAATGACTTAGCACTGGCTAGTCATAGGGGGGCTATAGATCCTAGAGAAAATTTCCTCAACATCCCTCAACAGGATAATAGACTTCTCAACACGATCATATCCAATTGACCCGACTAGGTTGTCTCGATCTAAATCAATCTTGTACCCATGAGATTAACCAAAGCCTCTTTAAATTGACTCAATAAATTAAAAAACATTTGTCGCCATTAATTTGAATAAAGTATTATTGCGGGCTAGAATATTCATGGCAGTGGAGTGAGTAAATTTTTCATCTTAGCGATGCACAGATATCCAACACACAAATAAAGAGATAGAAGTAAAACCCGCGATCATTTTTACGTGAAAAGCCTGAAGAGGGAAAAATCATAGGGCCTTGCCTATGTGAAAAGATTCCACTAAATTTGAGTGAATTATAAAGGTTGGCCCATCCCTTGACTTAGAGGAAGTTAAATTATAGTAGTTTGGAGAGTTAGGCAAATGTCTGACGATGGTCGGGTAGATGTCCGATGATATCCGGGCAGAAGTTCAGTTGATGAGGATTGATCCGATGAAGGTTGGGCAGAAGTCTGGCGATGCTCGGCGGCCGGGTGGAAGTCTGAAGGCAGCCGGCGGCTGGGCGGTAATCTGACGAAGGTCGGGCTGAAGTCCGGCGACGGTCGGCAGTCGGGCAGTGATCCGACGATGGTCGGGTTGGTCCGGTGGCCTGGTGGAAGTCCGGCGGCGTTCGGTAGCCAGGCAGTAGTCAATTAAAGGTTGGGCTAAAGTCTGACGACAGTCGATGGTCGGTACCCGGGCAGTGGTCTAACGAAGGTCAGGCTGATATACGATGGCGGTCGTCGGACGGGTGGAAGTCCGAAAATAGTCGTCGATCAATCGGTGGTCCGACGAAGGTCGGGCTTAAGTCCAGTGGAGGTTGGCAGCCGGGTGAAAGTCTTGTGGTGGTCGGCGGCCAAGTGGTGGTCCGACAAAGGTCAGCTTGAAGTCCGATGGTGGCCGGGCTGTGGTTCGGCGGTCAACAATGGCCAAGCAATTGTTTGACGGCGATCGATGAGGGTTTGCCAGCGATGGTGCTGGAGCTCTTGAAACCTAAGAGCTCTCTTCAATCTCAAGCCAAAGATCCCCTTCATGTAGTGAGTGGGGGTCTATTTATAGATTTTCATGAGTGGCACACCTCGTAAATATTGAGAAGATCTGGGGTAAGTTCGGAGTTCTCCATCGGATGGCTCGTATTGTTTCACCCGATCATATAGAGTTTTTCAACTATTAAAGTGCCTTAATAGTGTCGGAATTTAGTGATCTTGGGCTCGTTGGATTCGTCGCCGAGCCGTTCGATTTGACTTTAAGCATGCTATATTTAGATATCATTTTGTCATCCAAATAATGCTTTGAACCTTTCAAATGTTGTCCGGGCTCCCGATTTGGACCCATTTGGGCTCGGGTTCATCTAATTTTGGTGTTGTTAGGTTCGTCTCTTTGAGACCTTTAATTTGACTAAAAGTTTGCTGAAATTAGAATTCAGATGATCCCAAATTTAATTTTGAAAGTTTCAAACCTGAATATGTCTCGAGATTCATGCTCGATCGAAGCAATTTTTGATGATGTATCAGTTGCCCCTTATTTGTAGACGTTAAATCTTATAGACTCCAAAAATATATCTGTGATTTTAGCATTCTACGAAGTTAGAGAGTTAATCAGAGCAAAAAATATCAAAAAAGTTGCTCTAAGGTTTTTCAAATAGCTCAAAAACATATTATAGAGGCTCATTTCAGCTTCAAAATTATCAAAATTAGGTCCGGAGCATCGACAAAAGTTCCGGGGACCAAAAAATGCTCAAAATGAATTTTTCGGGATAAAGAAATTTATAATTAGTTACTTAATCAATTAATTAATATTAATTAATTATAAACGAATCTGCAGTGATCAATATATATATTTATTTGCCATTATTACGTATGTCATTATTACTTTATATATATATATATATATATATATATATATATATATTAACTATTACCTGTAGAAGGCATTAACTATTACCTTACATATAATGGATATATATATTAACTATTACCTTACATATAATGGTTATATTAACTATTACCCGTAGAAGGCGGCTAAGTAGCCGCCTCAATAGGAGATTTTTTTTTACTTAATTAATTAAACCTTTAGTAGTAAATTTTTATTTTAGCTCCAAAAAATTTCAAAAAAACTCCAAAAAATCTTAGAAAAAATCTAAAACTTTTTTTTTTTTTAAAGGAAACAATTAATTTTCTGCTTATTTCTTTTATTTTTAAATAAAATTACTCTTAATTTATTTCCTATTTCATTTTTTCAATAATAAGAAATATTTAATTTTTGTGCTTTAAAAAATTCTGAAAATTAAAAGAAAATTCAAAATTTTTTTTTCCAAAACTCCTTTAAAAAACTATAAATATATCTCTTAGGAGCTAGGAGAAGGAGCCACTTCTCTTAGCCGGCTTAAAAATTTCTCCTACAAATTTAGGAGAAATCGGATGGGCAAAATTTTAAAATTTTTTGGTACTAGAGGAAGGGGTCATGTTGGTAGAGGAGAACATACACAAAGTGATGAAGGTGAAGCTCAAGGTGATTTTAAACGATGCATACGAGGAACCAAAATTTCTTGAAATTTTGTTTTTTGGTATTAGCGGGGGTCGGATCTATGGTTCTCTTCTTTTAAACGATGCATACGAGGAACGAGAACAGACCCCCATAATCCCAGGGAACAAGATTCAAGAAATCTTGATTTTAAATATGGTGCTCTGCTCTGCTTTCTAGCAACACATGCCTCACATATCGTCTTGAACTTTAATATAGGAAGTCCATCAATTATATTCTTCTGGCTCATATTAGAAGGGTATCTGTGGATCGTAGACGATAAGATTCATGCTACTAGACTGATATATATGATTTAAAATTAATATAATCTTAATTGAAATTCATTATTTAGTTAATTAATTTTAATTAATGTTTTTTTTTTTCTTTTGATTCTTTAAAACTATTTTTTAGTTTTGGTCTTATCCTATTTCTTGTTTTTATTAGAATTAAATAAGACTTTATTATATTCTGATATGTACAGTTTTTAATAAGGCTTTAGTATATTATTATATAAAGCTTTTAATGCTCTCAAAAGGTTTTGCTGTGGGTATTGGAATAGAAGCAGAGAAATAGAATTGAGGTTTTTCTGGTTTTGGGGTTTTGAGAGCGGGAGTTATTCGAAGGAGAAAGCTAGGCTTCTTGAGTGAGAAGGAGGAAGAGAGAGGTGGTGAAATCCTTAGAGTTTGTTAAGAAGGTTAATCTTTCTTGTTTATCCTCTCTATTTTGTTCTACTTCTTCTTTTTCGAGAAAGACAATCGTATGTGATTGTCGTTTGGTTGTCAGATTTGTGTCGTAAGCTGTTCTTTGGGTGTGTGAGACAAAAAGGGTTTTCTGATTGGAAATGCATTGAGGTTTTGGTGCTTTGTTTGGGTGTGAGAGCAACAAGGGCGGCTCTACTAAGAGCCCGGGGGGGCAATTGCCCCTTGACCCCGAAACCTGATCGATCAAGTCGAACCCCGCCAGCACCCCCTTGGACCCCCGGCATATCTGTGAAATCTCTATACTTTTACTTATAAATTTGCCCCCCCCCCCCCTGAAAATTAAGGCTGGTTCCGCCCCTGGAGAGCAAGAAAGGGCGAGGTCTTTGTTAACGGTTGGTTTGGGCTTGTGGAAGAGAGAAGTCGTTGGGGAGGTGAAATCTTTAGATTTCTGTGTGTGAAGAAGGTGAACCCTTCTTGTTCTCCTCTAGCTTGTTCTTCATCTCTGTGAAAGGCAATAGGTCGTGATTATCTTCGAGAAAGACAATCGTCTCATGTTCACCCTATTACATGCATTTTATTCTCTGTTTTAGTCCCCTAACTCTCCTATTTTAAAGATCTGGTTTAGATCTTGATAGGTGAATTATTTGTTGCTTTCGGTTTTGGATGTTCTCGGCTCTCTGGCATTTACCTGATTTATGCTTTTATTCTTGTAAAATTAATTTTTTATATTTTGTTAAAGATCTTTGAGATGTAGTTTGCTTTATATTATAAGAAATTAATTGCTCTTATTATTGCATAAAATCTATTTTTTAGATCTTTGAAGGGAAGCAATTTTTCGGTTATTAGCAAGGTTATTACCTCTATGTTTAGCTGAGTGTTGGCTAGTTTTTGGATATATTGAGAAGTATTTTTCTGTATAAAAATCTTGTATCCAATTTTCACATATTTGAATAAAAGAAGATGATCTAGGTTGCCCCGTGAATGTAGAGTTCTCGCAAGAACTCGAACCACGTAATTTGTTGTGTTCTTGTTTCTGCTTTTTTTTGGAATTAGTTCTTTCCATAAGCTGTGAAAATTACTAATTATTGATTGTTTTGTCTTTGGAATTATTTTTGTAAAAGTACAATTTGCAAATAAATCTATAATCTACAATCAAGATATTTAAAATATCGGATTGGGTGGTTGATTCATCTCTTCCACGCGCAATATAGACATCACACTAAGTTCCCATGAAGAGCGATTACAGAGATCTTGACCTTTTTCATATGGTTTCACAAGAAGATCGAGATTTTCTCCGATATCATTTTGTGAGAAATTAGAAGATCACTGGCTACAGCAAGGAAAAAAAAGGCGCAAATTTTCAAGAAAAGGGAGAAGTAAGGAGTCAGGTGTAGGAAAAGAAGAGCTTGTCTTTTTTTTTCTTACATATATATATATATATGTTTACAATGGTACAGGCAAGACATAATATATAAAAAAATAAATAATATTTGTTATATTAATACATATAAATTTGAAATAATAGGTTATACTATGTAATGTAAATATTTTTGAAAAGTCTAATTTCAATCATTTGAAAAGATCATGAATCAAATTTTGATAATAGTTCTCAAGTTGAGTTGAAACTGTAGGTCTCAATTGTAGGATAGATCTAAAGTTGGACGAAAAGTTCGAAGGGTAAAAGGTGGAATGGAAAAAATTTTGCTGCACAAAAAAATTGAAAAAATAAAATTTTATAAAATAATAAGCTATATATTTGAATTTGTAGGTTTGATTCAATTTTAAAGAACTTATGACTTAAAAATGAAATAGATAAATATAAGATATATTGGTTGAAAAACAATTTGCTCAAATAAAATTGTATGGAGTTTAGGGTTTTCTAATAGATGCTTTATGAGAAATTAGGGGTGCAAACGAGTTGAGTCGAGCTCGTGCCAGAGGTGGATCGAGCCTGTCTTGCAAGTTGTGCAGGTGGCTCGAACTTGAGCTCAAGCTCGACTCGTGTGTCTGAATTCATTGATCAAATTTGACTTGTTAGCTCGAGCTCGGCTCGCAAACAGGCTCTATTAATGGCTCGAATTGATTCTTTTTTGTGATTTTTACCATCAAAATAATTATTTTTATGAAATTTTCACAATAAAAAAGCACATTATTGATAAGTTATTTAAAAAATCATGATGCTATATAGATAATATCTAATATAAAGCAATTGAAAAGGTTTTACAATCTCTTAACTAAAGCAATTTGATATTACATAATTTTTTCCAAATCGAAGAGTGATCTGCCTTAAAAGAGCAATTGAGTTGATAGTTGTTATTGCAGTATATATGTTTAATAAAGTTAGTCCATAGAGATTCATTGGTTCTAAGCTTCCACCATAGTTTGTAAGAAAATCTTTTTCTTAAGCCAGAAATGGATTCGTTCACAAGATCACCCTCATTAAAGGGACCAATACATACCTTCCAATTAGACCAATGAATCTTCTTGGAGTTAGAATTAGAGCCCCAAAAAAATTTATCAATAAGTTTATCCACTCTATCACATCTCTCAAGAGTAAGGTGTGTTTGCATGAGATAAATAGGCATGTGGAGTAAAGGACACTCTTGGTCAGCCTAAGCCTAGCTTCCATAGAAAGAAGTCTATATTCACAAGCAGAGAGCCTTTTAGAAATGTTATAAAATATTTTATCAAAAAGAAAAGATTTTTTATGACCTTTATGCAAGGGAATGCCAAGATAATAAATAGGAAGAACTTGATTTTTAAATCCAGGGATACTGCTAATATTATTGCATTACACCATCGACATTCTTTTACTCACAATAAAAATGCTCTTATTATTGTTAAACTTGAGATCACTTTCAACTTTAAAAGAATTAAGCAATTTCTTAATTCTTTTGATGTAGTTAATAGACTCATTATAGAAAATGATAATATCACTAGCAAAACAAAGCTGAGATAAATTGAGGCTACTGGAAATTTTATAAGAAAGGCTTTTATAAGCAACAAAGTAATTTGACAATCCCTCAGTATGAGTTATATGACATCAGTGCGACCAACGGCTCTCTGGCGACTCGTGTGCAACTCCACCGATCACTGTTCCTTTTGTGGTTTTTACTGTTGATTCGCGTTCTTTCTTTTAGTCGTGATTTTGGTTTCGATTTTTTAGTGGATTGGCAGCGTATTTTTGTTTTTTGGGGGGCTTCGGCCCTAGGTTTTCTCTCCGATGGAGGCGGGTCTTCCCTCTGCTAATGCTTGGGGTGTTCCGCCCTCTGGATCGGTTGATTCTTCGAAAGGTTTGCTGGTTAGCAGTAGTTCCGGTACCCCCTCTCACTCTTTTCGTGATGTTTTAGCGGGCTCTTCTTCTGCAAAGGATCCGGCCTTCTCTTTCACTAAATCGTTGGTTAAAGGTGTTCCTGCAATTTTGATGTCAGATGATGATATTTTTAAACTTGCTTCTCCATTTCAGTTCACACTTGTTGGTAAGTTCTCTGTCCGTAGACCTAACCTAGATGCCATTCGGATTTTTTTTGGGAAATTGAAGTTATCTGGCATCTTTTCTATCGGTTTGCTTGACGCAAGGCATGTTTCGATTCAGCTCTCCAATGACCTAGATTATAGCAGGGTTTTTGCTAGGAGGTCTTACTATATTCTTAACTGTCAAATGAGATTACTAAAATGGACTCCATTTTTTGACGTTAAAGAAGAATCTTCGATTGTCCTGATATGGATTTCCTTCCCTAATTTACGTTTGCACTTCTTTAATTCTCATGTTTTACATGCGATGGGTTCGATTTTTGGTAGACCGCTCCAAACTGATCAAGCCACCGCTGCTCGGTCGCGGCCATCGGTGGCGAGGATTTTGGTTGAAATTGATATAACTAAGAAACACCCGAAAGTGGTTTGGATAGGATCTGAAAATGCCGGTTACTTACAAAAAGTCGAATTTGAAAATATTCCTGATTTTTGTTTACAGTGTAAAATCCATGGTCATGCTGTTGCTGATTGCTTTGTTGTTCATCCTCAACTTAGGAAGAATACTATTTCCGCTAAACCTGTTATTGATCCTGTCACGGGTAATCTTGATACCGCTAAACCTGCTATTGATCCTGTTACAGGTAATCTTGATATAAATGAGGGTCCCTCGCTTTTCAAGGATTCGATAGTCCCTAAAAAGGAACCTTTAATTGTTGGAGATGACATAAAGACTCAGTCTTTAGATTCTTCCATTAGGATTAAAGAGGAAATGAATATCATTGAAAATGTTGGAGATGATAATTTTGAGGGAACTTCTAATCACATGAGTTTGCCGACTAACTGTGATAAGGAGATGGATGTGCCTCATAACCAGAATAACATACCTAATTTATAGGGTAGTCTCCAAGCTAGTGAGGATCAATGTGGGAATGAATCCGTAAGCAACATAATAAAGGATCCTTTGGGGAAGGATGAAAAGATTGACGATTTGGAGGAAGGAGAAGTGGGCACTCTTGAAATTTGGATTCCTATAGAAGATCCTAAGGATATGGGTAACTCTATGTCATCTCCTAAGGGGAAGGACCTTATAATTGAAGAAGGTAACAATTCGTGGTCCAAAAAGAAAGGCAAGAAAATGAAACCCATCATGACCAACACCCCTCAGGTCACTAGAGCTAACAACCAATATTTTAATGGTTAAAGCTCTCGTTTGGAATATTAGGGGTGTGGGCGGTTCTCTTTCTAAGGATAGAGTGAAGAATCTTTGTAAGATTCATGGTATTCAACTGCTTGCTTTAATTGAACCTTTAATTGCTGCTACTAAACTGGATACTGTTAGATTGCATTTGGGATTTGATTTTGCTTTTGGAAACTGCTTTAATAAAATCTGGCTTTTGTGGAATCGATATGTCTCTTTAGATGTTATTTTGGATTGTCATCAAGTTATTCACACTAATATTTCTTTCAATCATGTTTCTTGTTTTGCCTCTTTTGTTTATGCATCTTGTTCTAGAATAGGGAGAAAGTGCCTTTGGGAGCAACTTATTAATTTTTCCAATTCTATTAACGCTCCTTGGTTTGTGAGTGGTGACTTTAACTGCATTTCCAATGCTACTGAACGTGTGGGTGGTATGCCTCCTAATTTTCATGCTATGGAGGATTTTAATGATATGATTAGAAATTGTAATCTGCATGATATTGGTTTCTCTGGTAATAGTTTCACTTGGAATAAGGGTACTATGTGGCAAAGATTAGATCGTTTTCTTTTTAATAATCACTGTATTGCTTCTTTACCCAATAGTTATGTTTCTCACTTTTCTAGGACTTTATCCGATCATTCCCCTTTATTGTTAAGCATTAGCTCCATCATTAGCAATACCCTTCCTCTCTTTAGATTTCAAAATATGTGGATCCTTCATGAAGATTTTGCTGCCACTGTGCGGGAAAATTGGGAGGCTCCCCTTTTCCCTAATGATAATGTGTTTGGCATGAATAGACTCTGGTTTAAACATAAAAGGCTTAAGCAAAAACTGTCTTGGAGGAATAAATGTATTTTTAAAAACCTTTTCTCTAATATTACTAAGGCTGAGGAAGACGTGGATAATGCTGAGTTGGCTTACATGAATGATCCTTCCACTGCTAATTTATCTCTGTTTAATGAGGCTAAGGCTAATTTATTCAAGCTGCAGGAACGGGAAGAAGCCTACTAGAGACAAAAGGCTTCTTCTAAGTTCCTTGTGGAAGGTGATCGTAACACCTCGTACTTCCACAACATTGCTAATTATAACAAAGTGAGTAGACAAATTCATACCATTACCTCTCCTAATGGTAATGTTATTGAGGACCCTGATCTGATTTCTGCTTCGGGCACTAAATATTTCTTTAAAGCTTTTAATTCCAATTTTTATTCTAATCTTAATACTGATTTTTCTTTTTTCACTTCTATTTTTTCTAATGAGGACAATGATATGCTTACTTCCCCCCTTCTGAAGAGGAAATTTAGAGTAACTTAAATAACATGAACACTGACTCGATTGCTGGGCCTGATGGCTTTACCAATAAATTTTTTCAGAAAACTTGGGTTATCATTAAGGAGGATCTTGTTAATGCTGTTTTGGACTTTTTCAGGGGTACTTCTATTCCTAAATTTTTTACTGCTACTTCTATTGCTTTAATTCCTAAAGCTCCTAACATTAAATTTTGGAATAATTTTCATCCTATTAGCCTATGTTCCTTTTTTAACAAACTAATTGCTAAAATTATTATGGGAAGGATGGCTCTTATTCTCCCTAAAATTATTTCTTTGGAGCAATCTGGTTTTGTTAAAAGTAGATCTATTTTTGATAATGTTCTTCTTGCTCAAGAATTAGTTCATGATTTGGATAAAAAGGTGGTTGGTGGCAATATTATCTTCAAGATGGATATTTCTAAAGCTTATGACAACCTTAATTGGAATTTTCTTTATGGAATTTTAAAATTATTTGGTTTTAATGCTGGTTTTATCAATTTGATTAAAAATATTATTGAATCCTGTTACTTTTCGGTCATTATTAATGGTAAATCTCATGGCTTTTTTCGCTCCTCCCATGGTCTTAGACAAGGAGACCCTCTTTCTCCTACTTTGTTTATTATTGCTATGGAATTTCTTTCACATGGGATTAATCACCTATTTAGAATGAATCCTAAACTTTACTTTAGGTCGGGGGGTGGTTTTCCATTAACCCATTTGAGCTTTGCGTACGACTTCATTATCTTCTCTAATGGCTCTATTAAATCGATGAAAGAACTCTTTAAATTTTTGAATGTTTTTCAAGAGGCTAGTGGTCTTTCCTTTAACCTTGCTAAATGTTGTTTTATTGCCGCTAAGTCTATATCTCCTACTCGTATTCAAAGTATTGAAAGAAATTTTGGCTTAACTAATAAAGCTCTTCCGCTAAAATACTTAGGGACCCCTCTTTATAAGGGAAAGAAACGGTCGCACTTATTCCACGATATCTTCACTATTATCCATAAGAAACTTTCTTCTTGGGCCTTTAATTTTCTTTCTTATGGTGGTAGACTTGTCTTAATTAAGCATGTTCTTTTCTCTATTCCTATATTTTTGCTTCACACTATTTGCCCGACTCTTAATGTCTGTAGTAGTTTGGAGATTTTATTTAACAAATTCCTTTGGGGTTCGAAGGAAGGCAAATGTTCTATTATTTGGGGTTCTTGGAAAAACTGCTCTAGGTCTATGGATGAGGGTAAATTAGGTTTCAAAACATTTGCTGATATGATCAAAACCTACAATCATAAACTTTGGTTTAACTTTAGAGCTAAAAAAAGCTTATGGGCTAAGTTCATGACTTCTAAGTACTGTGAGGGGAAGCATCCTTTAAATAGTTTTTTTAAAAAAGGTGATTCGTCTATTTGGAAAAGATTATGTGACATTAAGTGGGAAGCTGAGAATTTTATACAATGGGGGTTGGGGGTTGGTGAGATTTACTTTTGGCAAGACAAATGGCTTGGTAATTTTTCTATTGACAATCTTCTTTCTACCCGCTCTATAACGTGTTGTAAAGTTAAGAATTTTTTTCTCAATGGGACTTGGAATATTGATTATCTTTCTACTTTTTTGCCTGATTCTGTTATCAATTTGATTCTTAACATTTCTTTACACTTGGAGAGTGATGATTGTATTCTGTTCAACCGTTCCAATGATGGGAGTTTTAATACTAAACAAGTTTGGAATGCTACCAGACAAATTAGGCCGAGGAATTATCTCAATGTTGCTTTTTGGCATGCTAGTATCCCTCCTACTTATTCGTTTCTTATTTGGAGGATTTTGCATAACTACCTTCCTGTGGATTCTATTCTTGTTAAAAAAGGCTTATACATTGTTTCCAATTGTCAATGTTGTCATCATATTGAAAATATGATTCATGTATTTTTCCAAGGCCCCATTGCTATGAAAGTCTGGATTTATTTTGACAATATGTTCAATGCTTTTTCCATTTTTCATCTTAATTCTATGGTTGATATTTTAAATACCTGGTTCTCTAATACTAAAGGGCATATTCGTAATATTATTCATGTTCTTATCTGTTGGTATATTTGTAGTAGTAGGAATAATTCTAAATATGAGAACATTAAAATGAATGCTACTATGATTATTTCCAAAATTAATCATAAAATTAATTAATTGTTTTGTGCTAAGCTTTTGAAAGTTGATTCTTTTAAAGGTTGTCATCACCTTGCTGTTAAGTTTGGTTTGAGCTTTTCCTCCCCTACGATTTCTTGTGATAGGATCATTTACTGGAGAAAACCTGAGATGGGTTGCTTTAAATTGAATACTGAGGGTGCTTGGAATCCTTCCAGTGCGGGGTGTGGTGGTACCATCAGGGATTCTACAAGTTCTGTGCTGATGGCTTATGCTGGTCCCTCTAATGCATCCACTGCTATTTAAGCTGAGCTTGAAAGTTTGCTGTATGGGATTCAATTAAGTAACTCTCTTGGTATTACTTATTTATGGATTGAAGTTGATGCTTTTTTCATTATTCATTATATCAGCGGCAGTTGTTCGTCCAATTCGGTTAATTTTTACCGGATAAGAGATATTAAGCATCTCCTCTCTCTCATTACTTTTAAAATTTCCCACATTTTAAGGGAGGGGAATGCTGTGGCTGATTCGTTGGCTAAACTGGGTTGCAATTTAGATAATTTTAATTTGGTTATTCCAGCTATGTTTTTTTAATGTTGCCTGCATGCTCATTTTTCATGGGGTCATTCCTCCTTCTGTTGCTTTTGGTTGGCTGGTTCATTCGACGCGGATATTGGCTTATCATTTTAAAGATACTGGCTGCACTTATATTTATCTGTGGACTACTAATATTATGATTATTCGCAAGACCCCTGTTATTTTTTTGTATCAGGTTATAGGCACCAATTTGATCGGGCATTCTAGATTATGTATCCTTTTACAAGTTACTTTAATTCTCTTTCAAACTATATATTTTTTGGGATCGATTATCATGCAGGTTAATGGCATCGACATTTTGAAGTGTAGTAGATATCTCTTTCGTAGATGGAGCCGTATGAGCATTTCTCTCCATTTTTTGGGTCCTATCTCTTACAGGGCTAGAATGTTATTAGGTTATTTTGTATTTGTTAGCATAGGGGACCACTGGCTCTTAGGTTTAATTTTGAAGTTTTTTGTAGCTCTTCTGAGCGGTAGCGAGCAGGAGGTCCTCTTTAAGGACCTGTAATTTCCCCCTTATTTAACACGTAGGCCCCCATCGAGGGGTTTTCCCCAAAAAAATAAAAAATAAAAAAATAAAAAAGTAATTTGACAATCCTTTAGAGAGATATTTAGCAGTAAGGATTTATAAAGCAGGAGAAAGAGGATCCTTCTATCTGACACACTAAGCCCCTTTGAAATACCTCTGGATTTTCAATTAATAATGATCGAGAGCCGGCTAATTTCAATAATGCATTTAAACAGACCTATGAAATTATCATCAAAATTAGAAAGATGAAGAATATTAAACATGAAAAGACCAATAGATATTATAATAAGCTTTAGAGATTACAAGTTCGATAATTAAGTTATGCCCAAACAATTTGTTGTTTATGTTAGAAATCATTTCCTGGTTAAGCATAATATTATCAGAAATGATTCAACCCTTCATAAAGCCATTCAAAGAAATAATATTAACATTTTATTACTATCTTATGTTGTTGTCGTCATTCTTGAGCTCTCTTTTTAGCCATGTTTTTTTTGTATGTTTTTGTTGTTACTTTTCCTCAAAACTTCATCAATATAATCATAGTGATCTCCAAACCATTATTTGCGAGTAGATCAAAAAAATACAAAAGAGAGAGGGAATGTAATGGTTAATTACTTTTGTTTGTTTGTTTTTTTTTTTTTATATGAGGATGCTTGCTTCCTAGTGATCCCATAAGTTAAGTTATTATGGGTTATTAGTTGTCTGTCTTACAGCAAATACTATGTGCTCATGGTTTCAAGTCCTAATGATTCTTCGAATGGCTTATAATTTATATCAGCACTAATAGAGTTCATGTGATTTCAACAGAAGAACTCTTCTTGGCAATCTCTAGCTCGTGTTCATAATCTAGAGCAACATAAGCAAGATTTGTATGGTAGCTGGAGATTGCCAAGAGCAGCTCTTTTGTTGAAAAGGCCTATGAACTACCTGATGCTTGGCCAGGTGATCACCATAGGAGCTATGCATTTTAGGTGCCCTAAGGTCCTCTTCCAGCCATCCATGATTGGAATGGAATTTGTTAGCATTCATGAGAATACCTATAATTCCATCATGAAGTGCAATGTGGATATTAGGAAAGATTTGTATGGTTACATCGTACTTAGCGATGGCTCAAATCATAGCCCTTACCCCAAGCAGCATGAAGACTAAGGTTACTTCCGCACCTGAGAGGAAATACAGTGTTTGGATTGGAGGCTCCACCCTTGCTTCTCTTAGCACCTTCTAGCAGAAGTGGATTTCAAAGGCTGAGTATGATGAATATGGTCCTTCAATCATTCACAGAAAATGCTTTAAAGTTGGCTTCGCAATATCCATTCATTGAGCATGTTTTGCCTATGGTACTTGTTGCTGAGATTGTTCCATTGAATGCAATTGGACGTGTTTGGCTTGGATGAACTGCCTATGTTGATGAAAAGAGAAAAAAACCCTTCTTCTTTTTTTTATGAGGCATGTGTCTCCAACCCTTTGTTTGGCCTCTACCATTAGGGTAATTTATAAAAAGGAGAAAAATTTAAGTTTAAATTAGTTTAAGGAGCCTGCCAGAGAAAAAATTTAAAAGGAGCAAATACAGTTTTTAATTATCCAATTTAAATAGAAACGAGAACTTCATTCTGGTTTCTGATTTCTCTTGAAACTGTGACTTCGATATCCGGTTTCAATAGAAACCAAAATTCCATTCAACGGTTTCTTAAAAAAAAAAATCTTTTCAAAGAAACTAATTCTCTGTTAACCGGTTTCTTAATAAATTTTTTCCCTAATTTCATTCCACGGTTTCAATGATAATATCTAAATATTTATATTTATTTATTTTATATTTAAATCATTAGATAATATTAAATTTTTTATTTATATTTATTTATTTAAAATAAATACATGTATATATTTTATTGTGATTAAAAGATCCAATATCAACATTTAATTGTTTTATTTTTAAATAAACCAATAGTTTTTATTTAGAAACAATGTAAATAAAAAAAGAAAAATTAATGAATATAAAATATTTTAAAATTTTAAAAATAATATATTTATAGTTTTATTTTTCTTGTTCTCATAAATTTATGAAATTAAAATAAAATTCCATAATAATAGATTTCTTAAATATTAAAAAAAAAATTAAAATAAAATATTTATTAAAATGTTTATATTTGATATATCATCAAAAAATTAAATCAGAGATCATCTGAACTCCGATTTCAGTAAATTTATAGCCGAACTAAACGTCTCAAAAATACGAACACAATGACACCAAATTTGACTCAATCCAAGCCCAAACAAGTCCAAATCAAAGACAAAGACCTGAAGGGCATTTGAAAGATTCAAACCATAATTTGGATTACCAAATGGTTTCCAAACGTGGCATGCTTATAGTCAGATCGAGCGGCTCAATGAGACGAATCCAACGAGCCCAAGATCACGAAATTCTGATATAATTAAGACATTCAAATGAATTTATTTTAATTTCATGTTTATTAAATTAAAATATTTATATTTATATATATATATATTAATATTAAAATGTTTATTCTAATATTATAATCAAAAAAATTTTAATATAATTTTTTATTAACCAGAATTTAATATTATAATATTTAAATTGTTACGTCCTAGAGTATTCACGGCGGTGGAGAAATATAAAGCTTAATATCTTAGCATTGTGCGAAGATCCAGCACACAACCAGATAAGAGAGAGGGTGTTGCATTCATTCGAGACACCAGAGTTTTTACGTGGAAACCCATCAAAAGGCAAAAAACCAAGGGCCTGACTAAGTTTAAATGAATCTACAATTACGTGTAGTCGATTACAAAGGAGGCCCTTCCTTAGGAGAAGACCATGGCTTGATGTCATAAATATACATTATATAAAGCGTATTACATGATGGGAATTACAATAATCAACATATGAATGTTTGTTCGATCGGTAGGACCACAATCGATAGACGACGGAGGTTGGAAAGATTGTAGTCGACAGGCATTGGAGGTCAGAAGACTGTAGTCTGATGACAGAGGTTGGGAGGACCTTAGTTGGTCGGGAGATTGAGGTTGGAAGGACCATAGTTAACAAATGTTGGAGGTCAAAAAAATTATAGTCTGATGATAAAGGTCGGGAGGACCTTAGTTGGTCTGGTGATGGAGGTCTGAAGGACCGTAGTTGACTGGCGTTGGACGTCAGAAAGACTATAGTCTAATTATAGAGGTTGGGATGACTTTAGTTAGTCATGCGATAAAGGTCAAAAGGACCGTAGTCTAATCACGTTGGAGGTCAGAAAGATCATATTTTGATGATAGAGGTCGGGAGGGCCTTAGTTGGTCGGGCGACGAAGGTCAGGAGGACCGTAGTCGACTAATGTTAGAGGTCAGAAAGACCATAATATAGCCACTAAATAAGAAAAGTCTGTGGGTGACCAGGTGAGAGTCTAATAGAAGTCCGGATGTTAGGTGGTGGTCTGACAGAAGTCCGGTAGAGGTTCGGGCCTCAGTTGGTGGTCCGACATAAGTCTGAGGCTCAGATGGTGGTTTGGCAGAAGTTTGGGCCTCAGGTGGTGGTTAGATAGAAGTCCGAGCCTCAGGTGGTGGTCCGGTAGAATTCCAGGAGTTAGATGGTGGTCCGGCGGAATTCCCAGCCTCAGGTGGTGGTTCGATAGAAGTCTAAGCCTCAGATGGTGGTCTGGTGGAAGTCTAGGCCTCAGATGGTGGTCTGGTAGAAGTTCGGGCCCCAGGTGGTGGTTCGATAGAAGTCTGATTAAGTGATGGTCCGGTATAAGTCCGGGAGTCAATTGGTGATTCGGCAGAAGTTTGGGCCTCATGTGGTGGCCCGGTAAAAGATCGAAAATTAGGTGGTGGCCTGGCAGAAGTCGAGGCCTCAAGTGTTGGTTTAGCAGAAATCTAAGCCTCAGGTGGTGGTCCACCAAAAGTATGGGCCTCAGGTGGTGGTCCGATAGAAGTTCGGGCCTCAAATGGTGGTCTGACATAAGTCCGGGCCTCAGCTGGTGGCTCGAAAGAAGTCTGAGCCTCAGCTAGTGGTCCGGTAGAAGTCTGTGCCTCAGATGGTGGTCCGGTAGAAGTCCAAGCCTCAGGTGGTGGTCCAGCGGAAGTTCGAGCCTCAAGTGGTGGTCCGACAGAAATCTGAGAGTTAGGTGGTGGTCCAGCAGAAGTCCAGGCCTAAGGTGGTAGTTTGGTAGAAGTCTGGGAGTCAGGTGGTTATCCAGTAGAAGTTCGGGCCTTAGGTTATGGTTCGATGGAAGTCCAGGCCTTAAGTGGTGGTCCGACAGAAATCTGAGAGTTAGGTGGTGGTTCGGTGGATGTTTGGGCCTCAAGTAGGGGTTTGGTGGTAGTTTAGGCCTCAGGTAGTCATTCAACAGAAGTCTGACCCTCAGATGGTGGTCTGGCAGAAGTCCGGGTCTCAGGTGGTGGGCCGGCGAAAGTCTGGGCCTCAGGTGGTGGTCCGGTAGAATTCTGAGGGTTAGGTGGTTGTCCGGCTGAAGTGCGGGCCTCAGGTGGTAGTTCGACAGAAGTCTGGGAGTCAGGTGGTTATATGGTGGAAGTCCGGGCCTTAAAAGATTGTCCGATGGAAGTCTACGCCTCAGGTGGTGGTCTGATAGAAGTCTGGGCTTCATATGGTGGTCCGACAGAAGTCTAGGCCTCAAGTGGCAGTCAGGAAGAAGTTTGGGCCTCAGGTGGTGGTCTGATAGAAGTTCGAGCCTCTGCTGGTGGTCCGATAGAAGTTCGGGAGTCAGGTGGTGACCCAGCAGAAGTGTGAGCCTCAAGTAGTGGCCTGATAGAAGGTCGGACCTCAGGTGGTGGTCTGGTAGAAGTCTGGTCCTCAGGTGGTGGTCCGATAGAAGTCAGGACCTCAAGTGGTGGTCTGACAGAAGTTTGAGCCTCAAGTGGTGGTCCGACAGAAATTTGGGCCTCAGGTGGTGGTCTGGTAGAAGTTCAGGCTTCAGATGGTGGTCCGACAAAAGTCTGGGCCTTAGGTGGTTATCCAACATAAGTCCGGTCCTCAGGTGGTGGTCCGGAGAAAGTCTAGGCCTCTGGTAGGGGTGTTAATTTGGTTCGACGGGTTAGGTTCAGGTCGAAGCTGAGTTGACCCAGATCTAAATGGGTCAACCCAAACCTGACCCATTTTTATAAATAGGTCGGACATTTCAATGTGGACCGGACCTGACCCGAATTTAGTAAATTTGGCTGAAGAAGCCCGAGCTGAGTGCCTGGGCCAGTCCGCAGGTGGGAATAGCGCTATAACGGATGCAACAATAGAGCTGCAGAAGAAGTCTACATGACCACAAGTGCAAGCGGAGTTAGAGCCATAATTGAGCGATAGCAAGCGGAGTCCATGGGTCCACGAGTGCTAGACGAGTCACGGGTAAAAGGTAACGAGCGTAATCCACCGGACAACACGAGTGCGTAAGAAAATCTAGAAGGGACTCTAACTTTTGGGTCATTGTTGAGTTTATTTTCGAGTTTCTAGGTAAACCCAAACTTGACCCATTTTTGAAATTGGTCAAAAATCTAAATCCTAACCCAACCATTTTCTAACCGGGTCAACCCGAACCTAGATTTTCTTAGGTCTGGTCTGGGTCGGGTTTCCGGTCATGTCAAAAATTAACACCCCTAGCCTCAGGTTGTGGTCTAACAGAAGTCTAGGAGTCAGGTGGTGGTCTGACGAAAGTCCGGGCCTTAGGTGGTGGTCCGACAGAAGTCCAGGCCTCAAGTTATGGTTCGGTAAATGTTTGGTTCTTAGATGGTGGTCCGAGAGAAGTTCGGGCCTGAGGTGATGGTCTGGCAGAAGTTTGAGCCTCTAGTGGTGGTCCGACAGAAGTTAGGGCCTTAGTTGGTGGTCCGACAGAAGTCTGGGCCTTGGATAATTATCCGGTAGAAGTCTAGGCCTCAGGTGGTGGTCTGGCAGAAGTCCAAGAGTCAGGTGGTCGTTCGGTGAAAGTTTAGGCTTCAAGTGGTGGTTCGGTAGAAGTCCGGGCCTCAAGTAGTCATTCGACAGAAGTCTGGCCCTCGAATGGTGGTCCAGCAGAAGTCTGGCCCTCAGATGGTGGTCTAGCAGAAGTCTGGGCCTCAAGTGGTGGTCCAGCAGAAGTCCGAGCCTCAAATGGTGGTTCGATAGAAGTCCGAGCCTTAGGTTGTAGTCCGATTGAAGTCTAGGCCTCAACTGGTGGTCCGGTAGAAGTCCGGGGCTCAAGTGGTGGTCTGACAGAAGTTTGAGCGTCAGGTGGTGGTTTGGCAGAAGTTTATGAGTCAAGTGGTGGTCCGACAAAAGTTCGGGCCACAGGTGGTGGCCCAGTAGAAGGGCGGGCATCAAGTGGAGGTTCGATAGAAGCTCAGGCATCAGGTGGTGGTCCAGCAGAAGTCCATGCCTCATATTGTGGTCTGATAAAAGTTTGAACCTCAAGTAGTGGTCCGATAGAAGTTCAGGCCTCAACTAATGGTCTGGCAGAAGTCTGGGCCTCATATGGTAGTCTGACAGAAGTCCGTGCCTCAAGTGATCGACTGGCAGAAGTCTAGGGTTCAAATGGTGGTCCAGCATAAGTCCAGGAGTCAGGTGGTGGTCCAATGGAAATCTAGGCCTCAGATGATGGTCTGACGAAAGTCAAGGCCTCATATGGTGGTCCGACAGAAGTTTGGGCCTTAGATGGTGGTCCTGTAGAAGTCTGAGCCTTAAGTGGTGGTCTGACAGAAGTCCAGGCCTCAGGTGGTGGTTTGGTAGAAGTTCGGGAGTCAGATGGTGGTCTAGTGGATGTTTGGGCCTCAGGTAGTGGTCTGGCGAAAGTCTGGGCCTCATGTAGTCATTCGGTAGAAGTTTGACCCTCAGATGGTAGTCCGAAAGAGGTCTGGGCCTCAGGTGGTGGGCCAACAGAAGTCAGGGCCTCAACTGGTGGTCTGATAGAAGTTTGGGCCTCAGTTGGTGCTCTGATAGAAGTCCGAGCCTCAGGGGGTGGTTTGGCAGAAGTCCGGGAGTCAGGTGGTGGTCCAGTAGAAGTCTGGGCCTCAGGTGGTGGTCTGATAGAAGGACGAACATCATGTCATGGTTCGGCAGAAGTTTGGGCCTCAGGTGGTTGTCTGGTAGAAGTTTGGGCCTCAGGTGGTTATCCAGTAGAAGTTTGAGCCTCAAATGGTGGTCCAACAGAAATCTAGGCCTCAGGTGGTGGTTCGGTAGAAGTCTGAGCCTCAGATGGTGGTTCAGCAGAAGTTCAGGCCTCATATGGTTGTCCGGTAGAAGTCCGGGCCTTAGTTGATTATCCGGTAGAAGTCCGGGCCTCAGATGGTAGTGTGGCAAAAGTCTGGGCCTCAGGGGGTGGTACTGTGGAAGTTCGGGCCTCAAGTGGTGGTCCGGGAGAAGTCTAAAAGTCAGGTGGTGGTCCATCAAAAGTCCGGGCTAGGTGATGGTCTGATAGAAGTCCGGGTCTTAGATCATGGTCCGATAGAAGTTCGAGCCTCAAATAGTAGTCTGATAGAAGTCTGGGCCTCAGGTGGTGATCCGATAGAAGTCCGTGCCTAAGATGGTGGTCTGGTAGAAGTCCAAGCCTCAAATGGTGATCTGGCAGAAGTTTGGTTCTCAGATGATGGTCCGATAGAAGTCCGGGCCTCAGGTGTTGGTTCGACAGAAGTCCGAGCCTCAGATGGTGGTCCGACAAAAGTCCAGGTGGTGGTCGAGGAGGAACAAGGGGGCAAGAGCGATCTCTGATCTCTCTCTTTCTCTCTGGCTTGGGGTTCCCCTTTCAAGAGAAAGGAGGGGTCTATTTATAAATTTCTTAGAGTGGCATTGCTCGTAAATAGGAGGAAAAGAAAGGATAATTGGGGAGTGATTTGAATGGATGGCCAATGTTGAATCCCTTGATCGTAGACTATTTACTGTACATTTAAATATCTTAGTGATATCAGAATTTTGCGATCTTGGGCTCATCAAATTCGTCTCACGAACCGCTCGATTCAACTATAAACATGTCATATTTGAAAACTGTTTGGTAATCCAAATTATGTTTCGAACCTTCAAATAGTACTTTGGGCCATTGATTTGGACCCATTCGTGCTCGGACTGAGTCAAATTTGGTGTCGTTGGGTTCATATTTTTGAGACGTTCAGTTCGATTATAAGTTTGCTGAAATCAGAGTTTGGATGGTCCTGATTTTAATTTTGGATGTTTCCAACTTGATTTTGCCTAGAGATTCATGCCCGACCAAGATAACATTTTTGATGTTGTATCAGTTGCCTCCATATTTTTGGACGTTAAAGCCTGTAGAGTCTAAAAATATATGTTGCAGCTTTTGGGGAGTTTTTGACACGATTTAGAATTCAAGAATAATCCAATCTTGTGCGTAGAGATCCTAAAATGCATTAAAACTGCCAAAATTGGGTCCATAACGTCAAAACATTTTTTTGGGACCCGAAAAATGTTCCATTTGGCCTTTCTAGGCCAAAAATTGGACCTGAAAATGGGTCGGGATGGACCAGTCACCGTCGGAGGTAGCTTATCACTGATGCGCTACTGCCTCTCCGTCGTGCGCCTTCCCGCACTGCGTGCTGCTGACCTCTGCTCGCACGCTCGTGCTGGTTGCCCGCTTTACCCAAGTCTGGCCAGCATGGCTAATGCGGCCCACTAGCCATGGAAACTACAGCTGGCGGATAGAAGTTTGACGACAGTCCAGTGACGGGCAGAAGAGTGTCGGTTCATAAAATTTTGCAAAGATATATGACCTATCTAAGGTTGTATGTCAGAGCATTGCTTGATAATGTTAACATATATGAAAGACGTTGAGAGAATCCATCAATGATGTATAACCAATAAGAGATTGCATGTCAGAGCGTCACTCGATGATGTTGACCTATATGGAAGAGATCAAGAGAATCCACCAAGGATGTGTGACCTATCCGAGGTTATATGTTAGAGCTCTGCTCGATGATGTTAACCTATATGCAAGAGGTCGGATCGAATCCCCCTGGGATCGATCATCTAGTGATTGGGACACAATAAAGATTACGTATTTCTCGATTCAAGGATTTAAGATTTGATTGACATCCTCCTAGGATGTTTGACTTATCCAAGGTTGTATGTCAGAGCCCTACTCGATGACATTAACCTATACGGAAGAGGTCAAGAGAATCCACCAAGGATGTATGACCTATCTGAGGTTGTATGCTAGAGCATTTGCTCGATGACATTAACCTATGTGGAAGTGGCCAAGTTGAATCCCCCTGGGATTGATTTTGCCTTTATTCGGAGGGGACAAATGCCATATGTATCCCAAATCAAGGATGAAGAATGGCCTATCTTTAGACTGCTACTGTCTTTTTGAGGTCGAGATTAATACCTTGCCCAAGGAGTAGAAGTACATCAAGGGACTATGTAATACTTAAAATTTATTGAAAGCGTCCTTGCAGTTCCAGTAGAAGTCTGAACCACAGGTAGTTGTCCGATAGATATTCGGGCCTTAGCTGGTGGTCCGGTAGAAGTCCAGGCCTTAAATGGTGGTCCGAAAGAAGTTCGAGCCTCAAGTGGTGGTCTAACAGAAGTCCAACCCTTAGGTGGTAATCCGACCGTTAAGTGGTGGTTCGACGGAAGTTCGGGAATCAAGTTTTGGTCCGGTAGAAGTTCGGGCCTCAGGTGGTGGCCTAATAGAAGACCGAACATCAGGTGGTGGTTAGATAGAACTCTGGGCCTCAGGTGGTAATCAAACAGAAGTCTGAGTCTCAGTTGGTGCTTAGGTGAAAATTCGGGCCTCAGGTGGTGGTCTGGTGGAAATTTAGGACTCCAGTGGTGGTCTGGCAGAAGTCCGGGCCTCAAATGGTGGTCCGGCAGAAGTCCGAGCCTCAGGTGGTCCGATAGAAGTCCAAGCCTCAGGTGGTGGTCCGACAGATGTTCGAGCCTCATATGGTGGTCCAGCATATTTTTGGGCCTCAAGTGGTGGTTCGGTAAAAATTTGAGCCTCAAGTGGTCTGACTGAAGTTCGGGCCTCAAGTGGTGGTCCGACAGAAGTCCGGGAGTCAGATGGTGGTCCGGCAGAAGTTCAAGCCTCAGGTGGTGGTCCGGCGGAAATCTGGGCCTCAGGTGGTGGTCCGGCAGAAGTACGGGCCTCAATTGGTGGTCCCGGAGAAGTTCGGGCCTCAGATGGTGGTCCAACAGAAGTCTCAGCCTCAGCTAGTGGTCCGGCAGAAGTCTGAGCCTCAATTGGTGGTCCGATGGAAATTCGAGCCTCAGCTGGTGGTATGACCGAAGTCCAGGCCTTAGGTGGTGGTCCAACAGAAGTCCAGGCCTCAGGTGGTGGTTCGGTAGAAGTTCGGCCGGTGGTCGAGGAGGAGCAAGAGGGAAAGAGCGATCTCCGATCTCTCTCTTTCTCTCTGGCTTGGGGTCCCCCTTTCAGGAGAAAGGAGGGGTCTATTTATAGATTTTCTAGAAAGGAGGGGTCTATTTTGATTTGAACAAAAATCAAGGATAATTGGGGAGTGGTTTGAATGGAAGGCCGATGTTGGATCCCTTGACCGTGGACCGTTTGCTAGACATTTGTGATATCAGAATTTTGTGATACTAGACTCGTTGGATTCATCTCGTCGAGCCGCTCGATTCTACTATAAGCATGCCATGTTTGGAAACTGTTTGGTAATCCAAATTGTGTTTTGAACCTTCAAAAAGTGCTTCGGGGCCTTGATTTGGATCCATTCGGGCTCGGATTGAGTCAAATTTCGTGTCGTTGGGTTCGTATTTTTGAGACGTTCAGTTTGACTATAAGTTTACTGAAATCAAAATTCTGATTGTCCTGATTTTAATTTTGAAAGTTTCCAACTTAATTTTGCCTCAAGATTCGTGCCTGACCAAGATAATTTTTTGATGCTGTATCATAAATTATTAAATATTTAAGAAAAAAAATTAATATAAAGTTTAAAAAGATTGTAAACATTTTAAAAATAATTTAAAAAGATTATAATCTAAAATGTTTTATATAAAGTTTAAAGTCATTCAAAGCATTCAAAAAACGATTAAAGAAACCGGATGATGTATATCCGGTTTCTTAAGAAACCAGATTACAAAATTCTGGTTTCTAGAAACCTTGTAATCTGGTTTTTAAGAAACCGGATTTTATGCACCGGTTTCGCTCCTTTTTAAATTTTTTTTAAACATGATTCATCTGCATATTCATGTATTAAACAAGCTCCTTTTTATAATTTGGCCTCTTCCATTATGCTATTTCTGGCATTTCATGTCTTCTAATGTATTGCATTTATTTCTATTTGTTTATTTGGAATCAAAAAGGTTATTTTTTCCCATGGAGAAAAGACTTGGACTACTTAATTTGAGTAATTAATGACATCAGCTTATTTTTCCGTGGGAATATATCCCAATGTTTGATATAATTTTTATAGAAGCTACTGAGTATCTTTTTTAGGCTGCAACTTAAGTTTTTATTTTATTTTATTTTATTTTATTTTTTGGGATAATTATTGTAGCTTTAGTCATCTATCTATTCTTTTAAACATTTAAATTAAATGAAAATAGTAATTATTTTATTTTAAAAAAATACTACTAGTCAGTTGAGCCAGCTTTTGAGCTCGCGAGTCGAGCCTCGTCAGGCTCAACCTCAAGCTTTTTGAATAGACAAGTTCAATTTAAGCTTGAGCTCGAGCTTACGGCTCGATAATCTAGGCTCAGGAGCCTGTTGTCAAGTTCGAGCTTGCGGCTCCATAAGCTCAGCTTGCAAACTCATTATCGAATCAAGTTCAAGCCGGCTCACTCAGCCCTAGTGGGGTCAGCTCAATTTTTTTATTTAAAAATAAAATTAAATGCCAAAACAAAATCTAATTTTAGTTCGAACATTCCTTCAGTTTTGGATGAACCAAAATTAAATTTATTTCCTAAATTAAATGATCAAAGCCAAATTTTGGTCATCTAATGATAATTTCATGCGTGAAAATTTCGTTATAGTTTTTCCAAATCAACTACATCCTGCATAGGATTGTAATTACTGTTGGTATTTAATAATCATATATAGTATGAGAATTATATAAATGATATAGTTTAATTTGATATAAATTATATTAGCGTTGATATTTGATTTAATTAAAATAATGTTTAATAATATAAATAGCTTTATAATATAATGATTTATAATATAAATCCAAAGAAGTTGTTCATAAATTATAGTTTAGCAATATGAATACATCACGATATGAGATCATGAAACTGGGAATGCATAAAAAACAAATTAAATGACGAGGCATTTCATTGCTTTCTAGAAATCTACAAATCTTTGCCTATCCATTTTCACTTTTTTAAGAATCTTGTTACCAAAACATCACTTCCTCTTAACATTACATAGGAATACGAATAATAAATTAATAAAAAAATAAAGAATCTACTAATGCTAAGATTAATGTCTAGTTACAACAAATAAATAAAAATATCCTTCAGTTCACCTTCTAGTAAACAATAAATGTTTTATTGTAGATAAATTTTCATCATTTGATATAGGAAGATCACAGCAGAGATTTGTGTCTAACAACTTTTGCTCCCAATTTAAGGAACCGGATTCATAAAACAACATCATGGTGGAATGGTATGAATCAAGCTTTAAATTTAGATTTATCTCTAATGGTTCTTTTGGAATGTTGGAGATGGATACAGCTTCATCAATAAGGCCATGAAATTCATTTCTCTTTGTTACCTTATGACCTGCCAAATTAAATGAACCATTGTTAAAACTACATCTATCAATCAAAGATGTGCTCTCATCATCAGAACCTCCCTCTTTTCCTATAATTGTTGTTCTCATTTTCTTGGAAGGGCCTTCTTTTTTCTTCTTCCATATTTGTCTCTGATCAAACCATCTCCTCCATATTTCAGCACCTCTAGGCTTGAAGGGGGAATTTGACTTCTCAAAATTTCTCCCTTTGATTGTTTATTTATGGTTGAGTTCTTATGTTCACTAGATTTCTACAAATAAGTGGAAAGCCCATAAGAAACAAGAAGAAAGAGGTACAAAATAATTTCTCAGTAAACATTAAGGATCTATTTTTATGAAAGAATGTAAACAATGGAAATGAATTGAAATGTATTTTGCTCAAATTGCTTGTTCCAACAGAAATTAAGTGCAAAAGTTTTCTTTTTATTATTCATTACACCTCAATCTTTACATTTACATTCCTTTCCTACTAATTAAGTCAAGTTAAATAGAACCCAAAAAAATGTTATAAAAATAATAAAAAAAAAAGACAAACTGATGACCATTATGCAATCTAAGAGAACTTGATAATCAATCATATAAGAAGTTTATAAAAACATCTAAATTAAGGAAAAAAATGTTAATTAAAATTTTCTATCATATGAGGTGTATTCTAATGAATTTCTTTCCAGGTAGTTGGTACTCTCATAAGGAAAAGCGGAGCAATAATCTCCTTGGAAGATCCAAGAAGCCTAACAACAATGATATTTCTACTGAGAGATATTAAAATCTTAGCAAGCCTCGAGAAGTAATTTTCAAACACCTCAACAATATCACCAGTATTATAACTTTTGTGCTCCATAAGAAGAGGTCATGGCCGAGGTAATTTTCTTAGGACTTTGCTTGAAATCAAACTACCTTCTCTAGCACAATTATCATACTTGATAACACAAGCATGACCATTGCCCTTTACAATCTTGGTATGTTGCCAAGTCTCAAAAGGTAATTCTCCTTTCTCCATTACTTCTTCCTCAGGTCTGTTCATATATCTCATGATTGCGAAGAAACACTTATCTGAATTTCAATCACTATGAAGAAAAGATGAAAGAAGAAGGAGAATAAATTATAAGGATTGTTAAATACTCAAATATAACAAACAAATTGTTCAATGTTTAATCAAAATTGTTTTCTAACTACATTCAATCAAATGATGGAATTTAATAAGTTCCATTATTTTTCAAATGTGTTTATTAAATTTAAAGTAATCAAATGGCCTTCAATGAAAAAAAAAATTGAATAATTTCCCAATAAAAGAAAAAAGAATCCCTAACCTTCATTCATTTTTCTTCTTCCTCTCCAACCAAATTCTTTCTTTTCTTTCATATGTAGAAATTCTTTTTTTTTTTCAACCAACTACATCTACTTGTTCTGATAATGATCCAAACGATTTGAACTTAATCAGTAATCCTTAACAAATATTCTAATTTTATATAATAAAAATTGGTTCTTTTGAAAATTGATCAATTAACGAGATTGAAGAACTAAGAATTTCAAACAAAAGCAATTCAAATAATCATAAAAAAAATACGAAACAAGCATCCAGTGTAATTAACATAGGAGATCAAGTATTGACCTTTCATTGAAGAAAAAAATCCTAGGAAGACCAATGAGGAAGAAGAAAACTTTTTGAAATTAAAAATAAGGTTCAAGAGTTGAGAGAATTAGGTTATGTTTCATATCCAGTTGCGGCACACACTAGGGTTTCCCCTCTCCAGGTGATTCTTTCTGTCACCTGCTAGTGGTTTTAGGGAAGCTAATCTTTTCCTTCTTTTTTTTGGGTTGTTTCCTTTCTTTTTGGTTTATCTTCCTCTTCTTTTCTACCTCCAGTCGTTCGCATTAGGAACGATGGTTAAATGAGTTGGTAATCTCAATTTTTTGAATGGTTTCTTCAAATTGCGGTCTTTTGTTGATGACCTTGCTAGTTCTCCTTCTACTGTATGTTTTTCTGAGCTCTTGAAGTGTTCGTTCAGTGGTTTACCCTCCTTGTGGATCCTGGAGGAAGAAATTTTGGCTCTTGAGGTTCCTTTTAATTTGCATTGGTTGGCTTTTTTCCATCGCACCTTCCTTCTCTAGATGTCATTCATAGAAATTTTTTCAACTTGAAGTTGAATGCCAATTTCTCTATTACTATTTTGATCAGTCACATGTTTTTGATTAAGTTTTCTAATGATCTTGAGTACAGTAGAGTATTTTTCCATAGATCCTATTTGGTGAATAATTATTTCATGAAACTCACTAAATGGTCACCTTTTCTGGATATTGGTGTTGAATCTTCGGTGATTCCCATTTGGGTTTCCTTCCCTAATTTAAGACCCCATCTCTTGTCTCCCCGAATCCTTCATGCTTTGGGTTCTATGTTTGGTCGGCCCTTGAAAGTCGATAGTTCAACTTCTGTTGGTTCTAGGCTCTCTCTTGTGTGGGTTTTAGTTGAACTAGACATCACAAAAAATTATCTAGATAAAATCCAACTTGGGCCTGAGAATGTATGGTATTTAGAAATGGTGCAGATGGAGGAATTTCCTTCATTCTACATTTCTTGTAAGTGTCTTGGTCATCTAAGGGATGAGTGTAGCATCCAGTCCTCTATTCCTTTGCCTGTTCTAAATTCTAATGCTAATCTTGATTTGTCTGATGGGAATGCTAACGGTAATGAAATGTTGCTTTGGCTTTGATTATTAATGAAGAGCGAAATGTGGGGGTTCTAAAAATGATAATATTAATTATCTTAATGTTAGTGTGGCTAGAGCTCACGATCAGCAGATACTTGATGGGGATGCTTTTGTTATTATTAATAATATTTATTGATGCCTTTCCCACCTATAACTAATGTGGTTGCTAATGCTAGAGGTGTTAATGAGTGTTGGATGACTATGGCACCCCAAGAGGGGGGGGGGGTGAATTGAGGTTCTTAAAATTTTTATTAAAAAAAAGTAATTAAAATAATTTTAATAATATTTAGAAAAGAATAAGTAATCACACAATTTTTATGATAATGATAAAAAAAATAAATACAAGAAATAAAAATAAGAGGCACAAATATTTTTACATGGTTCGGCCCGGATTCCAATCCGACCAACGTCCACGCTAGCCAACTCTCGGGCTAGAATTCATTAATCCCAGGTTTTCCTTACAAACCTCACTTCTTCAAACCAAAGAAGTTCTTTACAACAAAAGTACTCTCCTACACAGGTGAGTATAACCCAATCTAAATATAATTTAAATTTCACTAAGCCAAATGACTTAAATCAAGAAAAAGAAAAATACAATATGATGTAAATAATATTAGCTCAAAATATCTTGCAATAAAATGACAAAAAAAATATTTGAGATGATCTTACAAAATAATTTTAACCACCTCACTACTTGCAAATGGAATATTAAATTTGCTCACTTTAAAAATGATTTATATTTTGATAAAAATATGAATAAACTATAACTCTTCAAATCATAAAATAATTTTAAAAATGAATTAGATTTGAAATGCAAATCTATGCCACAAAATAGAAAATAAAAATACTTACTTTGTTATCTTTATGGATTTAAAAAATTTAACATAGAAAACTTAATATAGCATTCTCAACTAGTATTTCACCAAATAATAAATATTTCCAAGAAAAAAATATATGGTGAAAATCTAAAATAACAGCTAGTAAAAATCTAGAAAAAGAAAGCAAACTCAATAACTCCAAGAGACGTTACATGATTTAGTGCATTGAAGCTTTCTAACAAAGATTTTGATCTCACAAATAAAAAGAGCTCTTAAAATGAAAATCAAAGTTTCTCATCTCAAGATTTAGCATGTAAGGAAGAAGAAAGGAATGGAGGAAACGCTGGAGTTTCTCTCTTGAATAGCAGTACTCATATGAAGAGGAAGAGGGGTATTTAAAGGGAAAAGGTAAGTAAAGTCAAATTTGAATAAAACTATTAATCTAATATAAATTTATGATCTAAAAATATTATTGATATATCATAAGAAAAGTTTCTTGTTCGGGCACAAATCTCGAGGCAAAAATTATGTTGGAAACTTAAAAAATTAATTCAGAGATCATCTGAACTCTGATTTCAGTAAACTTACAATTGAACTAAACGTCTCAGAAATACAAACCCAACGACGCCAAATTCAACTCAATCCGAGCCCAAATGAATCCAAATCAAAGACCCAAAGCACGTTTGGAAGGTTCAATCCATAATTCAGATTAACAAACAGTCTCCAAACTTAACATGCTTATAGGCAAATCGAGCGGCTTGACGAGACAAATCCAACGAGCCCAAGATCATCAAATTCTGATATCATTAAGGCCTTTGAATGCTCAATAAATAATCCATGATCAAGGAATTCAACATCGGCCGTCCATTCAAACCACTCCCAATTTACCCTTGATCTTTCCCTTATTTACTAGTCATGCCACTCTCAGAAAACTATAAATAGACCCCTCATTTCTCTTGAAAGAGAACCCAAGCAAAAAGAGGAAGAAAGGAGAAGAAGATAAGAGAAGGAAGAGACTCCTCCTCGACCACCGCCGGACTTTCACCCGGCGACCCATCAAACGCCGGAGTTCTGCCGGACCACCATCTGACGTCGGAGTTCCACCGGACCATCATCTGATGTCGGAGTTCCGCCGGACCACACCGGAGTTCCATCGGACCACCACCTGACGCCAGAGTTCAGTCGGGCGACAGCCAACGCTGAAGTTTCGTTGGACCGCCACTTGATGCTGGAATTACATTCAACCACTCAACATTGTTGGATTTTCACCCTCTACTTGTAATTGAATCTGAGAGTTGATTGTTGTAATCTGATTGTTCTCAATTTTGAGGTTGAATCAACTATTTGTAACATAAACAAATACTAGAGGAATCCTTTCAACTAGGCGTGGCCCCGTGGTCTTTCCCTTTCCTGGGGTTTTCACGTAAAAATTCTGGTGTTGTATTTTTTTCTGTTTGTGTACTGGATATCCGTACAACGCTGAGACGAAAATTTTCTAACTCTATAGCCGCGTATATTGTAGTTTGCAACAATTATATTTGATAAATAATTCAATTACATTAAAGAAATATAAGTTTCAAACGACTATAAAATGACTAGTCATATGGAGAAGTTAAAAAGTCTTTATATACATTCAAAATAAGACAAAAATGGCTACCCAACAAGTAATATTATAATTGGCTAATGTTTAGAAATTTATTATAAAGTCAATATTGATACATATGGGTCATATAACCTATCAATTTATATCTACAGAATCCACGGAATCTAAAAAATAAAAAAGTAAACTACATTTTTATTAAAACAATACCATATTTAGCAAAATAAAAACTTCCACATATTTTTATATATTTAAAGATATATTAAATATTCATACATTAATATGATGTAATTTTGATAATATTAATTATACATTATTAAATTTATAAGAAAGAAGTTTAATTTAAAAAGAATACATAATAAATTTTTTATTTTTTATTATTTTAGACATTTTTTGATTATTTGATATATGAAGATCACGGCAGAAATTTCTGACTAACAACTTTTGCTCCCAATTTAAGGAACCAGACTCATAAAACAACACCATGGTGGAATGGTATGAATTAATCTTTAAATTTAAATTTTTCTTTAATGGTTCTTTTGGAATGTTGGAGATGGATCAGCTTCATCAATAAGGCCATGAAATTCATTTTTCTTTGTTACCTTATGACCGGCCAAATTACATGAACCATTGTTACAACTACATCTATCAACCAAAGATGTGCTCTCATCATCAGAACCTCCCTCTTTTCCTATAATTATTGTTCTCATTTTCTTAGAAGCTCTAGTTATAAGGGGACATGGCCTTTATTTTCTTCTTCCATATTTGTCTCTGATCAAACCATCTCCTTCTCCATATTTCAGCCCCTCTGGGCATGAAGGGGGAATTAAACTTCTCAAGTTTTCCCCCTTTGATTGGTTATTTATGGTTGAGTTCTAATGTTCATTAGATTTCTGCAAATAAGTGCAAAGCCCATAAGAAACAAGAAGAAAGAGGTACGAAATAATTTCTCAGTAAACATTAAGGATCTATTTTTATGTAAGAATGTAAATAATGGAAATGAAAAATATAAAGGGAAATGAATTGAAATGTATTTTGCTCAAATTGCTTGTTCTAACAGAAATTAAGTGCAAAAGTTTTTTTTTATTATTCATTACACCTCAATCTTTACATTTACATTCCTTTCCAATTAATTAAGTCAAGTTAAATAGAGCCCAAAACAATGTTATAAAAATAATTAAAAAAAAAAGACAAGCTGATGACCATTATGCAATCAAAGAGAACTTGATAATCAATCATATAAGAAGTTTATAAAAACATCTAAATTAAGGAAAAAAATGTTAATTAAATTTTTCTATCATTTGAGGTGTATTCCAATGAATTTCTTTCCAGGTAGATGGCACTCTCATAAAGAAAAGTGGAACAATAATCTCCTTGGAAGATCCAAGAAGCCTAACAACAATGATATTTCTACTGAGAGATATTAAAATCTCTGCAAGCCTTGAGAAGTAATTTTCAAACACCTCAACAATATCACCAGTATTATAACTTTTGTGCTCCATAAGAGGAGGTCATGGCCGAAGCAATTTTCTTAGGACTTTGTCTAAAATCAAACTACCTTCTTTAGCACAATTATCATACTTGATAACACAAGTATGACCATTGCCCTTTACAATCTTGGTATGTTGCCAAGTCTCAAAAGGTAATTCTCCTTTCTCCATTACTTCTTCCTCTAGTCCTTTCATATATCTCATGATTACGAAGAAACACTTATCTGAATTTCAATCACTATGAAGAAAAGATGAATGAAGAAGGAGAATAAATTATAAGGATTGTTAAATACTCAAATATAACAAACAAATTGTTCAATGTTTAATCAAAATTGTTTTCTAACTACATTCAATCAAATGATGGAATTTAATAAGTTTCATTATTTTTCAAATGTGTTTATTAAATTTAAAGTAATCAAATGGCCTTCAATGAAAAAAAAAATTTGAATAATTTCCCAATAAAAGAAAAACGAATCCCTAACCGTCATTCATTTTTCTTCTTCCTCTCCAACCAAATTCTTTCTTTTCTTTCATCTGTAGAAATTCTTTTTTTTTTCAACCAACTACACTACTTGTTCTGATAATGATCCAAACTATTTGAACTTAATTAGTAATCCTTAACCAATATTCTAATTTTATATAATAAAAATTGGTTCTTTTGAAAATTGATCAATTAATGAGATTGAAGAACTAAGAATTTCAAACAAAAGCAGTGCAAATAATCATAAAAAAATACGAAACAAGCATCTAGTGTAATTAACATAGGAGATCAAGTATTGACCTTTCATTGAAGAAAAAAATCCTAAGAAGACCAATGAGGAAGAAGAACTTTTTGAAATTAAAAATAGGGTTCAAGAGTTAAGAGAATTAGGTTATGTTTCATATCCAGTTGCGGCACATGCTAGGGTTTCCCCTCTCAAGGTGATTTTTTTCGTCACCTGCTGGTGGTTTTAAGGAAGCTAATCTTTTCCTTCTCCATTTTTCTGGGTTGTTTCCTTTCTTTTCGGTTTATCTTCCTCTTCTCTTCTACCTCCAGTCGTTCGCGATCGAAATAGTGGTTAAACAAGTTAGTGATCACAATTTTTTGAATGGTTCCTTCAAATTGCGGTCTTTTGTTGATGACCTTGCTGGTTCTCCTTCTACTGTATGTTTTTTCGAGCTCTTAAAGTGTTTGTACAGTGGTTTACCCTCCTTCTCGACCTTAGAGGAAGAAATTTTGGCTCTTGCGGTTCCTTTTTAATTTGCATTGGTTGGCTTTTTTCCATCGCGCCTGCCTTCTCTAGATGTCATTCATAGATTTTTTTTCAACTTGAAGTTGAATGCCAATTTCTCTATTACTGTTCTTGATCAGTCACATATTTTGATTAAGTTATCTAATGATCTTGATTTTAGTAGAGTATTTTGCCATAGATCTTATTTGGAGAATAATTGTTTCATGAGACTCACTAAATGGTCACCTTCTCTGGATATCGGTGTTGAATCTTTGGTGATTCCCATTTGGGTTTCCTTTCCCAATCTAAGACCCCATCTCTTGTCTCCTTGGAGCCTTCATGCTTTGGGTTTTATGTTTGGTCGGCCCTTGAAAGTCGAAGTTCCCCTTCTATTGGTTCTAGGCCCTCTCTTGCGTGGCTTTTAGTTGAACTAGACATCACAAAACATATCCAGACAAAATCTAACTTGGGCTTGAGAATGTAAGATATTTACAAATGGTGCAGATGGAGGAATTTCCTTCATTCTGCATTTCTTGCAAGTGCCTTAGTCATCTAAGGGGTGAGTGTAGCATCCAATCCTCTATTCCTTTGCATGTTCTGAATTCTAATGCTAATCCTGGTTTGTCTGATGGGAATGCTAACGACAATGAAATGTTGCTTTAGCTTCGGTTATTAATGAGGAGCAAAATGGGCGGGGGGGTTAAAAAGAATATTATTAATGATCTTAGTGTCAGTGTGGCTGGAGCTCATGATCAGCAGATGCCTGATGGGAATGCTTTTGCTATTATTAATAACATTGAGAATGTTCATTTATTTATGCATGTCTCACCTATAACTAATGTGGTTGCTAATGCCGGAGGTGTTAATGAGGTCTTTTATAATCTTGGGGGTAATGATATCGATGATTCTGGTGGTCTTAATGAGGGTAATTGTAACAAAATGTGTAATGTGGTCAATGATCCTAATGCCAATAATGAGGGTGTCATGTTGAGCCCTAACCCTTACTATGTTAACCTTGTCTCTACTCCGGTTCATTCTTTTATTGCTGCAGATGTTGGTGATGTTGTGGTGGATTGTAGTTCTGCTTCTTTGAAGCTAGTGGGCCGTGAAGCTGTTGATCCTTTGAATTATTCTGCCTTGTGCTTACAGGGTGAATCTGTGAAGGTTGGACTACCTTTGCCTCTCACCGATGGGGTGATTTCTGATGGCAATTTGCATAATGTTTTGAATGTTGGATCCCCTTCCCCTTTCGTTGATGTCCCTATAACTCTAATAGGGTACAATGCTTTGCTTGCTGAATTGACTTCTAATGAGATTGTTGATGAGATGGCTAAAGGTGATTGGTTAGAAGATTGTGAATATCCTATTCGGGTTGCTTTGGTAGACACTGATGCTCATGAGGAGGGAATTTATGACCTATGTAGTCACTATTGCAGAGGTTGGCTCTTCCAAAAAGAATGTGGTAATCATAAGCAGAGGAAAGCCAAAAGGAAATGATTTCGATTTTTCCTTATGTTTTGTTGTCTTGGAGCTACTGTTCTTCTTGGGCTGTGGGGTCTTCTGGCCGGTGGAATTTTTTGGTTTTAATTGTTGGTTGTGGGTTCTATTTGTTTATTGTTATGACTGTGTCTGGGCTTTGGAGGTTGTTGTTGTCTCTCTTCCATTTGTGCTCTTCTCGTTGCCTGCTACTTTTGCCTCCTATTTGGTGTCTCTGGGTGATTCTTTCTTTCCTTTGTTATTGTATTATTAATTGAGATCCGTTAGCTCTTAGGTTTTATTTCAAATATTATATTTTTAGTGAGCTTGGAACCTCTTAAGGACTTGTATCCCCTTGTTTTATTTAACGCGTAGGCCCCAGTGTAGGTTTTCTCAAAAAAAAAAAAAAAAAAAGAAGTTAATCATTCTTTGTGTTCTTAATCACCAATTTATCTTCTTTATCTTAGGAGAATATATTTAAGCTTAAAATTCATTAAGATTATTTAAAAAGATATATATAAAAGTTACTTAAAATCTTGCTTAGAAATAGCTAACTAAGAGTTCATCATCACCGTCCATTCCAATCACATGCAAGAATTGTGAGCATTTGTTAAATTTTAAATCCACGTGGAAGGCATTGATATGTTTTGACAATTAATAGTTGATGAATGACAAGAGTAAAATATTTTTTTAATTTAATATTATTTATTTTTATTCATAAAACCAATTTAAATTTAAGTGGTTGTTTGATTTTCACTAATTCAAGGTATTTTTTAATGATATTTACTAATTTCATACAGGGAAATGGATTATTGAGAAGCTGTTGTGTGGAAAATTATTTGAAAATTATTTTTGATATTATCTGATAAATATAACTCCCGTCTTTTTAAAGCTACAACACATTTACAATTTTGATTGTAAAAAGTAGCTTCATATTATAAAAATTTCTAGAAAGTAGAGAGAAAATTATAGCCAAACTAAACTATGATCTTGATCTTACAAGCAAAGTAGTGAGAAAGTTGTCTCGAATAGACCCTTAGTCAATTAAATATTATTAGATGTAATAATACATGTATTAGTGATCAAATTTGAAAGTAGTTTAATATTTTAATAAGGAGGAAAATAATATGTAATATACCTAAAACATTATTAAATTTTGAAATATTATAAATTTAATATTATATATTATTTGATTTAAAATTATTTAATATTTTCTTTATTACTCTGTGTCTCTAAATAATGATTCATAACTTACATTTAAACAATATAATGATTGACTATTAGAATAAATGAATGAAATTATTCTTAAGCTAACTAGAGTTTTTCTCTTGATCCAATTTATGTATATGAATCTCTCTAAGTCTTGTATGATGAGCTTTTCCTTTATTTTTTATTCTTGCTCTATTCTTACCTCCATTAATTTACTATTAGAGTAAGATTTGATCAATATTTTTTATTTATTTCATTGTCTTCGCAAAGCACGTTTTATGAATTCCTTTATATATAGTGGTAAGTCTTCTTGGTACGTTTGTACGATCATTTATGTGTATCGAACCTATAGATTATATAACTCTCAAAGCACTACATAAATATAGGCAGAGATGCGCATTGTTTATTAATGAATTTTTATTATCCAATAACAACAATAATAATAACATCAAGCTTTTTCCCATTAGGTGGGGTCGGCTCAATTTTTATTATAAAAATAAAAAAATTTGAAAAGTCCAAGACTAAATCAAATTTTAGTTTGGAAATTTTACTCAATTTTGGATCATCCAAAATTGAATTTATTTCCAAAATTAAAAAATTAAAGTCAAATTTTGGTCATCTCAAGATTATTTTTTGATCACAATTATGGCTAATCAGAATCTGTTGCATCCAACACAGGATCACAATTAGTGTTGACATTTAATATCTATATATTATATGAAAATTATATAATAAATATAATATAATTTGATTCTTGTTCTCTAAAAATCAAGTAATGTCAAAATTATAATTAATTTGATAATAATTAAACAAATGCGTTAATGACTGAATCAAATCAATCAAACGAGATAGATTTATTTATTTATTTGATTTTATCCAAATAATAAATACTGCTAATTTTAGCATTATCACAACTCATTGCCACCCACCCCCACTACCCACTATCGTCGGCCACCACCAACCTCTATTGTTCATTTTCATTCGCCGCCACCCACCCACCATTGCTTGTTGCTCTCACTATTGGTCAGCCCCACTAGCCACTGATCGCCACCATCATGTTTTACATTATTTTCATTAGTTCAAACCAAATATTTAAAAATAATATGATGCATTTATTTTACCCCAACCATAAAACCTGTAAAATATTTCAAAATTTTCTTTTGGTTTGCATTCATATTTTAGCCAACACAATGACATCTTTCTCATATTAGTTATCAACACTTGCTTGCTATTCCAACATGTGGGTTCCTACTTCTCCCCCATTAATCACTCATCATGTCATTCACGGGAATTGGTCTCCCACAAATCTTGTTGCATCACCATCAACCTCATTTTATCCCAATCATTATAACAAGTTGGATAAAACTAACTTTTCACATAGTATTCTTGTTTATAAATTATCAATATAAGTTATGTAATTAAAACACATAGTACTTGACATCATAAAATGAGATGTAATATCATATTCTTCGCATAAGAAGCTTTTAATTAAAAAAACCAAAATTTGTTAATGAGAAAAAAAGTTAAAAGTGCCGTCAGTATTGGCCATTAGATAGTAGAGTTGATAAAAAAGAAAAAAATGTTTAATAATATAAACAGGTTAATAACATAAAAATTTATAATATAAATCCAAAGAAGTTGTTCATATATTATACTTTAGCAATATAAATCCATCAAGATATTAGATCATGAAAAAATGAAACCAATGAAATGACAAAGCATTTCATTGCTTTCTATAAATCTACAGAAGAAATCTTTGCCTATCCATTATAACTTTTTTAAGAACCTTGTAACTAAAACATCTCTTCCTCTTAACATTACGTATGAATACAGATAACAAATTAATAAACAACATAAAGAATCAACTAATGCTATGGTTAATGTCTGGTTACAACAAATAATAAATAAAAGTATCCTTCTGTTTACCTTCTAGTAGACAACAATTGTCTTATTATAGATAGATGTTCATCATTTGATATATGAAGATCATGGCGGAGATTTGTGAGTAATAACTCTTGCTCCCAATTTAAGGAATCAGACTCATATAATGACCTCATGGTGGAATAGTATGAATTGAACTTTAAATTATGATTTATCTCTAATGGAACTTTTGGAATGTTAGAGAAGGATTCGGCATCATCAACAAGGCAACGAAATTTTTTTCTCTTTGTTACCTTACGACTAGCCGAATTATATGAACCATTGTTAAAACTACAACTAGCAACTGAAGATGAGCTCACATCTTCAAAACCTCTCTCTTTTCCCATAATTGTTGTTCTCATCTTCTTGGAAGCTCTAGTTATAAAAGGACATGGCCTTTTTTTTCTTCTTTCATATTTTTCTCTGATCAAATCATCTCCTGCTCCACATTTTAGCACCTCTGGGCATGAAGGGGGAAACTTTTCTACCATCAGAGGTGTATTCCAATGATTGTCTTTCCAGGTAAATGGCATTCTCATCAAAAAAAGAGGAACATTAATCTCCTTGGAGGATCCAAGAAGCCTAACAACAACGATATTTCTGCTGAGAGCACCTAAAATCTCAGCAAGCCTCCAACAGTAATTTTCAAACACCTCAACAATATCACCAATATTATGACTTTTTTGCTCCATAGGAGGAGGGCGTGGCCTGAGCATTTTTCTTGGGACTTTGTTTGCAATCAAACTACCTTCCCTAGCACAATTATCATACTTGATAATGTAAGTATGACCATTGCACTTTACAATCTTGGCAGGTTGCCAAGATTCAAAAGGTAATTCTCTTTTATCCATTACTTCCACCTCAGTTCCTTTCATAAATCTCATGATTTTAAAGAAACAATGATTCAGATTTCAATCACTGTGAAGAAAAGATGAATGAATAATGAGAATAAATTATAGGGATTGTCAAATACTAAAACATAACAAATAAACAGTTCAATGTTTAATATGCATCTTCAAATTAAATAAAATAATAAACTTGAAGATATTTCATACAAGTCATCCTTTAGTTATTTGAAGTTAAAAAAATGGGTGAAAAATAATTATTTTAATGAAATAATTGCATTTTAGATATTTTGAAGGCATTAGTAGAGTTAAAATCAAAATGGTTTTCTAACTACATTAAATCAAATGATGGAATTTAATTAGTTTCATTATTTTTAAAATGTGTTTTTTAAAATTAAAGTAACCAAATGGCCTTCAAAGAAAAAGAAAAAAGATGAAAAATTCCCCAATCAAAGAAAAAGATTCTCTACAGTTCATTCATTTTTCTTCTTCCTCCCCAACCTACTTCTTTCCTTTCTTCCATTAGTAAATTTTTTTCTTCAACCAACTACATCCACTTGTTAGGTAGCGATCCAAACTATTTGATCTTAATCAGTAATCCTTAACCAATATTCTGGTTTCATATAAAAAAACAATTGGTTCTTTAGAAAATTGATCAAGTAATGAGATTGTAGAACATAGAAAATTTCAAACCAAAAAAAAAATCTTCGAAAAATAGGAAACAAGCATCCAATGTAATTAACATAGGAGATCGAGCATTTACCTTTCAGCAACGAAAAACAACCAAAATAGATCAATGAGGAAGAAGAAATTTTTTTGAAATTAATCCTTCTTTGCATTCTTAATCACAAATTTATCTTCTTTAGCTGGGGAGTATATATTTAAGCTTAAAGTTCATTGAGATTATTTCAAAAGAGATCTATAAAAGTTGCTTAAAATCTTGCTTAGAAATAGCTAGCAAAGAGTCATCATCGCCATCCATTCCAATCACTATGCAAGAATTGTGGGCATTTTTATAACTTTAAATCCACGTGGAAGACATTGATATGTTTTGCAAGTTAACAGAGTTTAATATTTCTTTTTAATTTTTTATTATCTTTATTATTATTTATTTTTATTTTATAAAACCAATTTAAATTGAAGGGGTTATTTGATTTTGGCTAATTCAAGATTTTTTTAGTGATATTTACTAATTTCATACAGGGAAATGGGCATTTTGTAAAGATTATTAAGAAGGTGTTGTGAGGAAAATTATAAAAAAATTATTTTAGATATTATTAAATAAATAGAACAATTGTCTTTTTAAACCTACTATACATTAGCAATTTTGTTTGTAAAAAGTAGATTCATCACATAAATTTCAAGAAAGTAGAGAGAAAGTTATTGCCAAACTAAACTATGATCGAGATCTGACTAGCAAAGTAGTGAGAAAGTTATCTCGAATGGACCCTTAGTCAATTAAATATTATTTGACGTTATAATACATGTATTAGTGATCAAATTCGAAAGAAATTAAATATTATAATTAGGTGGACAATAATGTGTAAAATACCTATAACATTATTAAATTTGAAATATTATAAATTTTTATATTATATATTTTATTATTTAAAATTAATTAAAATTTTCTTTATTAATTTATTTCTCTATATAATGATTCAAAACTTACATTTAAACAATTGAATGATTGACTACTGGAATAAAATGAAAGAAAATATTCTCAAGCTAACCAGAGTTTTTCTTTTGATCCAATTTATGTATATGACTCTCTCTAAGTCTTGTATGATAAATTTTTCCTTTATTGTTTATAATTAATATGATAATAATTGAACAAATTCTTTAACGATTGAATCAAATCAATCAAATGAGATAGATTTAATTTATTTTTATTTTTTTATCCAAATAATATGTATCACTAATTTTAGCATCTAAGTAATACAAATATTTTATATCATATCTCTGCCGTAATTCTCACTTGTAGCTCTTCATGACTTTGGGGCCGCATGATTTGAAGTAAATAGCTTGTAAGAAATTTTAAAAGCAAAAGTTTTGAAAATATTAATGTTTGATTGGAAGCTAAATGAACACATAATAAAATTTTAATGAATGTCATATTCCCATCATAGGTCATTTCTGATGTACTCAAAACTCAATCAATTTGGCTATATTTTGAATATATCACAAATCACGCCCATTGTCGCAACTCATAGCAATCCACCCCCATTACCTGCTAGCTATTGCCGACCGCCACCCACCCACCATCGCTAGTTTCCCTCATCATTGGTCGCCCCCCTTAGTCACTTACCACCACTATCATGTTTTACATTATTTTTATTTTAGTTCAAACAATAACAACAACAACATCAAGCCTTTATCCCACTACGTGGAGTCGGCTACATGAATCCTTTTTCTCCATTGTGTCCTGTTAAAAGTTAAATTCTCGTTTAAATCTAATAAAGAAAGATCATTTCTAATATTTTCTAACCATGGCTTTTTAGGTCTACCTCTACCTTTCTTAACATAAGTCAAATCGAAGACCTCTACTTTCCTAATCGGGTCATCGGGAGGCCGTCGTTTTATGTGACCAAACCATCTAAGGCGACTCTCTCTAATCTTATCTTCCACTGGAGCTACTCCAACCTTTTCATGAATAAGCTCATTTTGTATCTTATCTCTAAGGGTAAAGCCACTCATCCACCTGAGCATCCTCATCTCTGTAACAATTAACTTAGAATAATGCTTCACTTTTAATGGCCAACATTCGGCACCATAAAGCATGCAGGTCTCACCACCATCTTATAGAATTTTCCCTTAAGTTTGAGGGGTACTTTTCTATCACACAATAAGCCCGATGCATTCCTCCACTTCAACCATCCAACTTGGATTCTGCTGATAATATCCCTATCTATTTCACCATCACTTTGAACAATAGATCCAAGATATATAAAATGTGTACTCTTATTAATGACTTGATCGCCCAAAGTCACAATCCCCTCACTAGGTCTATTATTACTAAAATTACACTCCATATATTCCGTTTTAGATCTACTCAAGCGAAAACCTTTAGACTCTAAGGTTGACCTTCATAATTCTAGTTTACCTTCAACTCCCTCTCTAGTCTTATCAACAAGAAAAATATCATCAACAAAAAGCATACACCAAGGTACATCCTCTTGCAAATGTCTAGTGAGAACATCCATGACTAAAGCAAAAAGATATGGGCTTAAGGCTGATCCTTAATGTAATCCAACCGAAATAGGGAAATACTTATTCAAACCACCTTGTGTTTGAACACAAGTAATAGCTCCTGCATACATATCTTTAATGATTTGAATATAAGCGTTATTAACTCCTTTCTTTTCAAGAACTCTCCATTGCACTTCTCTTGGAACTTTATCATATGCTTTTTCTAAATCAATAAATATCATATTTAAATCCTCCTTATTCTCTCTATATTTCTCCATCAAACCTCTTAATAAATGTATGGCTTCCATAGTAGACCTACCCGGCATGAATCCAAATTGATTTTGAGAAACATTAGTATCACGCCGCAGCCTATGCTCCATAACTCGTTCCCAATGTTTTAAAGTATGACACATTAACTTAATTCTTCTATAATTCGCATAATCTTGTGCATCACCTTTATTCTTAAAAATAGGGATTAACACACTCATTCTCCACTCATCTGGCATCTTTTTAGTCTTCAAAATAGTATTAAAAAGTTTAGTAAGCCAAGAAATTCCTTCATCACCTAAGCATTTCCACACCTCTGTTGGAATATCATCAGGTCCAACAACTTTTCCACCCTTCATTTTCTTTAAAGCCTCTCTAACTTCTATTTTACTAATACGCTGATAAAAATAGAAATCTTTATTTTTATTTATGGTGCTAAGGTCACTAAAGTCAATTTTATTTTCACATTCTTCATTAAAAAATTTAGCAAAATATCTCATCCACCTTTGTTCACTACAGGAAAACTAGGTAACACCGATGGAATTTTTGGCGAAAATAACTACGCCGGAAACAACAACGGCATTACCGATGGAATTATCTGCTGGTACGTTTACAGCTGATTTTCCAGCAAAAATAGCATCGATAACTTACCGGCAGTGAAACCGCCTGGATTGCGCCGGTGTTAGCATTTTACCGACGCATATTCCGCCAGTACTTTTCGGCGGATCTTCCGGCGGATTTACCGCCAGGTTAATTAAAACCTGATGAAGTATTACCGATGGCTAGTCCTCCGGTAAGGTGACCGGCGGATATTCCACCGAAAAATATGTCGGTAATTCCAATAAATCGTCCCCTGCCCTCGACTTCAGGACATTCTGCAGCTGTTCGACCTAGCTTGTTCGACGACGTTCCACACCTGTTCGACTTCGCCCCTGCCCTCAAGCTCGCTTGCTATTTGCTCCTTCGATGATGTTCCGCACCTGTTTGACTTCACCCCTTCCCTCGAGCTCGCTTGCTGCGTAGGTAACTTTATGCCTTTCGTTCCACTTCGCTACACCGTTCGAATTTGCTCCTTTGACGAAGTTCAACTTTGCTACTTTGACGCAGTTCGACTTTGCTCCTTGACGTTATTCCACTTCGCTCCTTTGACGCTATTCAACTTTGCTCCTTCAATGATGTTCCAAACGGGAGCTCGCTTGCTGTGTAGGTAACTTTCTCCCATTCGCATAGTTTAAGTTTACCTTGAACTTCCTTTCTAGTCTTATCAATAAGAAGAATATTATCAGAAAAAAGCATACACTAAGGTACATCATCTTATAAATGTCTAGTGAGAACATCCATGACTAAAGGAAAGAGATATGGCTTTAAAGATGATCCTTGATGTATGTAATCCAACCTAAATAGGAAAATACTTAACCTCTAAAAAATAAAAAAAAATGAAAATTTTTAGACTCTAAGATTGACTCCATGATAAGAAACATATATAGTAATCCACTAGGTTCATGATGATCAGTTTTTAACATTTGATATTCTTCACACTTAGATATAAATTCTACCACATCATGCTTCAATCTAGGTAACCAAGAGAGTAGCTTCATATATTTATACATCTTATTACTGCTTATATGAATGGTATACCCTGAGTAGTGGGCTTTACGTAGAATCTCCCACCTCAAATCACTCATATCCAAGACTTATAACCCACCACCATAAAAGATGACACCTTGATCATTCACTTGTAATTATGATCTCTTTCAAGACTATATCTAATCTATAAATTTAACATCTTCCTCATTCCTTTAAAGCTTGTTTAATCCTATCTTGAAAGAAGGGTAGAACTACCATTTGTTAGATAACTCCAACTTGAATATTAGAAGAATGTACCACCTATAATTCTAGCTTTTCCATTTACATAATCAATGCTTATTCAGAATGGTTTAAACTGGCTACCTTTTCCACTAACGTCCAACTCAAAGCATTAGCACCCCAATTTTCTTAGCTTGAAAGATAAATGATATCTGAATCATAATTCTGAACCAACTTCAAGCACCTTCTCTAACTCAGATGAGCTTCTACTAAGAGAAAATGTACTTCAATCTTTAGTGGTCATTATAAATATCATATCTGACATTATATAGATAATTTCTCAAGATCTTCAATGCATATATAAAAGCCTTTAACTCCAAATCATGACTCAGGTAGTTTTTCTCATGTTGATTTAGTTGCTTGGATGAATAGGCCTCTATCTTTCCATTCTATTGCAACACACATAACAAGCCCTTCCTAAAAACATCATTATACACCTGAAATCCTTCTATCTCTAATGGGATAGTCAATATAGGGGCCAAAATATAACTCTCTATAAACTTCTTGAAACTTTCTTCACACTCAATCAACCAATCAAATAGTATGGTATTTGAGTCAATCATATTAAAGGAATTCCAATTTATGAAAATCATTCCTTTCTAGTCTTATAAATAAGAAGAATATCATCAGCAAAAAGCATACACCAAGGTACATTATCTTGTAAATGTCTAGTGAGAACATCCATGACTAAAGGAAAAAGATATTGCTTTAAGGCTGATCATTGATGTATGTAATCCAACCTAAATAGGAAAATACTTAACCTCCAAAAAATAAAAAAAAATGAAAATTTTTAGACTCTAAGATTTTCCTCTTGACTCTTATCAACAAAAAGAATATCATCGACAAAAATCATACATTGGGGTTCATCCACTTACGAATGTTTGGCAAGAACATCCATGACCAAAGTAAATGATATGGTCTTAAAGTTGATCTATGATATAATTCAACTGAAATCGGAAAACATTTTCTCAAACCATCTTATATGTGAACGCAAGCAAGCTCTTGTATGTATATTATTTATAATTTGAATATAAATAGGATTAACTTTTTTTTTTCTAGAACTCTCCAAAGCATTTCTCTTGGAACTTTATTATATGCTTTTTTCTCCATCAAATCTCTCAATAAATGTACAGTTTCTATAGTAAACTTACCTGGCATGAATCCAAATTGATTATGAGAAATATTAGTATCACGCCGCAACCTACGCTCCATTAACTATTGAAAAATCTATGTATTATCGTATGATAAGTAATTGTAACTTATATCCTTATTGTTAATATTATATGTAGGCTATATATTATGGATATTAGAACTCAAAAAAATTGGATGTAAAATCAATTGACACAAGGACGAAAGATATTAACTGATGAGTTCATTAGGGGGGGTGAATATTTTTATTAAGACAGCTTCTTAACTACCCAGCTTCATAGATGAAAAATTTTGTTGCCCATGTTCGAAATATAAAAAATCAGGTTCACCTTAGCCCAGATGACATTACTGTTGATCTATATCGTCGAGGCTTCATGCCAGAATATTGGTATTGGACTTCTCATGGTGAGTATGAACCCCATTTCAATTCTCAATGCTACCCATCGACAAGTGCTACTAGAGATGAGGAAGAACATATCATACCTAATCTTGAGGACTTAATTCATGATGCAAGTGGAGCATAATTTGAACAATATATAGAAGAGTCACTTAATAAAGAAGCACAAAATTTTTATGACTTATTGCATGCTTCCCAATAACCAATATGGAAAGGTTGCACCACTCACTCAGAGTTATCTATTTCTGTTAAGATATTAAGTATCAAGACAGAATATAATGTCCCCCATAATTTTTTAATCAATTTATTAGATTGCTCAAAGAAACCAACCCAGTAGATAACATAATTCCTATAGATTTATATCGGACTAAGAATTTGGTTTCCAAGCTTAGTTTGACATACAAAAAGATAGATTATTGTGTCAATAGATGCATGTTATTCTACAAAGATTTTCAATCAGATATTGCATGCCATCATTGCAACGCACTGTGATTTAAACCAAAATCTATCAAAAAAAAAGCTGAAGGAAGTACCAGCCAGCAGGTTGTTTTACTTACCAATAATTCCTAGACTGCAATGATTATATGCATCAATGAGATCTGCTGAACATATGAGATGGCATAAAGAACATATCTCATAAGAAAAGTTTGTTACACATCCATCAGAAGCAGATGCCTGAAAATATTTTGATCGTACATATCCCACCTTCACCTCAGAATCAAGAAATATAAGATTAGGTTTATGCGTAGATGGTTTCACTCCATTTAGTCAGTCTGCTTCACCTTACTCATGTTGGCCCATCATACTCACACCATACAGTCTTCCACTAGAGTTGTGCATGACTACTCATATGTTTCTGACGCTTATCATTCCAAGGCCACATAATCCAAAAGCAAAGATTGATGTATTCTTACAACCGTTAATTGATGATTTAAAATTATTATGGGAAGAGAGAATAAGTACATATGACATGTCCACCAAGCAGAACTTTATTTTGAGGGAAGTATTACTTTGGATAGTTGGTGATTTTCCCACGTACCGAATGCTCTCAGGTTGGAACACTTCTGGAAAATTAGCTTGTCTACTTTGTATGGAATATACAAAGTTATTCACTTTAAAGCACAGAGGGAAGAACACTTGGTTCGACTGTCATCGCATGTTCTTACCTACAGATCATCCTTTCAGGCGAAATAAAGATGATTTTGTCAAGAATAAAATGGTTACGTCACTGCCTCCTCCTAAATTAATTAGTGAAAAAATATTTGAAAGAGTCAGATCCAAAGATAACATAAAAGCAAGGATGGACTTAAAGGAGATTTTTAGGAGAAAAGCATTAGAATTGAGGGATGGTGGAAATGGAAAATTTTTCAAACCAAAAGCTCCATTCACTTTGACTTTAGAGCAGAGGCGTGCTGTTTGTGAATGAGTGAAGAGTTTACGGGTACCTGAAGGATATTCTTCAAATCTAAGCAGATGTGTTGATATTAGAACTGGGAGATTATTTGGTATGAAGAGTCATGACTGTCATATCTTCATGCAATATCTATTGCCAACTGCCTTTATTTATCTGCCAGATTAAATTTTGAAACCCTTGATCGAGCTTAGTATCTTCTTTAAAAATTTATGCTATTCAAAATTAAATACAGAGCACTTGATTCTTATAGAGCAGCATATCCCTTTTATTCTGTATAAACTTGAGAAGATATTTTCTCCACCTTTCTTTGACTCTATGGAGCATCTTCTCGTATATTTGTCATATGAAGCTAGAGTTGGTGGACCAGTTCAGTATCGGTGGATGTATCCTTTTGAGAGGTACTTAAATAAACTTAAGAAGGTTGCTAAGAACAAAGCGCATCCTGAAGGCTCAATATGTGAAGCATATTTAATGTACGAGATAACCCAATTTTGCTCGTATTACTTTGAAATAACGTCACAATCAAGTCAGAGCACTACACTTGAAAATATGGGTCAATCCTCAAATTTATCTGTATTCAACGGTAGTGGTGAGCCCTTAGGTGCTAGTACCATGCACTATTTGACTGATAAAGAGATGCGAGTTGCCACTTTATATGTCTTGCTTAACTGTGATGAAGTTGAGTTATATCTTGAGTAAGTATGAATAAACTTGCTCATAATTTTATTACTCATACTTACATTCAATCAAAACTTTAATATTTATAGGAGTTTTATTAATGGATTGAATACAACAGAACAAGTAGAAGTCCAAAAGATAGTGGAAATAGATTTTCCTATTTGGTTTAAAAATACGGTACATATTTTGACAACTCATTTCAAGTAATATATCTTTAATTAGTTATTAAGCATGCTATTGACATACTTTACCTACTAACTAGGTCCATGCTCAAGGTTATAATTTGCAATATCATAGACTACTTTATCTAGCTTGGGGACCAAATAGAGCTGTAAAGTGTTATCAAAATTTTTTAGTTAATGGTTATAAATTCTAAACCAAATATTGGTGTGAAGATACAAAAATAGATAATTCTGGTGTACGTATTAGAGGGAATATCCATACAGGTGATGATTCTGAGTATTACGGGATATTACAAGAAATATTACAATTGGAATATCCTGATGTTGGGAATAATGTGTATCTATTCAATTGTGAGTGGTTTGATCCAGTAAAGAATAGAGGTACAAGAATACATCCATTGTATGGTAAAATAGAAGTTAAACAGGGTAGGAAATATTCAAATTTTGACCCATTCATCATTGCTAGTCAGGAAAGCTAAGTCTATTTTGATAACTACCCGAGTAGAGTACGAGGCAAACAAGATTGACTCGTAGTTATGACGACCAAACTAAGGGGAGTTATTGAAAAGACTACCTCAATACCACTAGCACATCAAGAAGAGTTTATGTCAAACATACAAGATATTACTAACGATATGGAAGATCAAATTATAACTACTGAGAGTGAGTTGCAGTTAGAGAAAGTGGATTTAAACATAGATGACATTCATGACGAGTCTGACAGTGGTACAAAAGTTTCATCATATGAAAGTGAATCAACATAAGGTAAATAAATTTTGACTAAAATTGAAATTTTTGAACTTATATTTAGTTATTTGTTGCATTATTTTATATTTAAAAGTTTTTTGTACTTGCATTTATTTAATTCTTGCGTTATTTTATATTTATTTTTTGTCATAATTTCCGTTGCTAATATTTTTTAAATATTTGTAGATATGGCTTTAGGTGATGACCATCAAAGAGGATTGATAAAGAATATATTTGGTAGGCGCAGCAAGAAGGTTGCTATTAGCAGGCCTGTACGTACTGAGAGCACCTCTTCATCTCAGTCTGCTACTCAGAGTCAGCCTAGCCCACCTATACCTACTCCTGTAGCTAGTAGCCCATAATTCTACTAACCGGACCCACACTTACCTTCACCGGACCTTACACAGACTACTCCTTTCTTCTCTTATTACCCACCCCCACCTTCTCATGGTGCCCATCCTCCATATCCATATCCATATCCGCCATATGTCCCACCACCACATAAGCCCGCTACAGCACCACCTCAGCTCGCTACAGGCGGACCTTCCTACCCAGCTGCAGCAGAGCAGGTGACAGAGGGTCGCATATTGATTGAACCTGATGGTGACACGTAAGTACTAATTTTATTTCAGCCATGTAAATAGAATTAAATTAGTTTTTTTGACAACTAATATATTGCTTTATATTTCTTGAAAGAAAGTCTCGAAAGAAGTATGTGATATGTGGTTTAGAGAGTTTGAGGTATGTTATTATATCTAATTTACATAAGCTAAAAAAATTATTTATTCTTTATTGTATATATTTAAATGCAGAAAAATTTTTATTGGCTGTCACAACATAATGATAAAATCATAAAGAACTTTGAGAAGCGTGGCTCGACTCACATGTGAGACATATTTACTGACATTAAAAAGTCAGGCCAGCATCTACTCTAGATTGGTGAGGGTGTATGGGCAGAGTTAAGTAGTGTTTGGGCTAGCCCAGATTATAACAGAAGGAGAGATCAAATAGATAGAATAGAGCTTCTGATATTGGGGGCTTGGGTAGTTCCCTTCAGACAGGAGGTTCTATTCCTCATACTGAGCACGGAAGATATTTGGTAAGAAATTTTAAAATATTTTAATAATTTAATTTAATTATAATATTAATATATGTCTATTACAGAAATAGGTGCTGAGTAGAAAACCGACTCCTATTGAATTGCATAGTCATACCCACAAGCGACAGGAGGACCAGCAATGGGTTGACGAGCGTGCTAGGAAAGCCTATGTAAGTATATAAGTTTAATTTTAGTAATATTATATATAAATTATATAACTTTTTATTAACTTTCATAGGAGGAGTACACACGGCTTCGAGAGAGTCAGACTGCAGCAGGTGAAGGTTCTTCTGTTGGATCAACAGAATATTCTGACTACCGCACTTGGTGGCAAGCGGTAGAAGGAATGCAGCACGGTAGAGTATACGGGTTAGGCTCGCTGGCCTATGCATATGAAGGGCAGACATCTAGTGGCTCCAATTTTTCATCTAGTCCCGAGGAGTCTTTATATGCCCAACAGATAACTGCCCTTATAGCCGAGCTAGAATAGGTACGGAAAGCACAAGCTGATTGGCAGATACAAATGCAACAGCAGCAGATGCAGATGCAGCAGTAGCAAGCTGAAATGTTAGATGAAATGAGAAAGATGAGGGAGCAGATGAGTAGTGGGAGGAGTACAACATTAGCTGAGAATGAAATTGAGTCATAGTAGATGTTATTTATCTATTTTACTGATGTAGACATCTGTATTCATGTGTTTCTGGACATGTTTATCTATTTGCTATTTGAACATGTTTAGATATTTATTGATGATACTCTTCTTGTATATATTTATTATGTACGTGTTAAATTATTTGTTATCTTGATGATACTTTTTTGGTTTATGTGTAACTGTTAATGTTATAGATCAGAATTAGATTTATCAATATATATTGTGTTGTATTTTTTTGTATGCAGGTGTAAATGTAGAAATCACTTTTCAAAATAAGGTAGGTTTTCGGTGGATTATCCGTCGGAATGGTTGTCGGTAATACGATATGAGAACATTTTCGGCGGAAGATGTGATGGAAAGCCTGATGGCTATTTCGACGGTGATATCCGACGGTGCAAATCGGCATCGATTCTTTTGCGACGGAATTTCCGCTAGTAAGTCTGGCGGAAGATTTTCACTGGTAATTTCGACGGAGTATTCGCCGGAACATGACGATAGAAAAGGCGTCGGGTTGTCAAATAATTTCGCCGGTTGTCCACCGGAAAGACCGGTGGAAATATTTTCGGTGCAAATAATATGACAGAAATATTTTTTCGACGTGTGTTTTATCGTCGGAGTATTTTTCGTCGGAAATCCACCGGAACCCAATTTTTTTCGGCGTATTTTTCACATTACCAACGGATTCTGTCTGCTGGTAATGGCTGCTTTTCCTGTAGTGGTTGAATATCATCTTCTAAAAAAAGTACTTTTTGATCTTTATCCTTAATACACTTCACTTGAACTAAATCCTTACTACTCCTATCTCTTTATTTTGCTAACTTATACATATATCTTTCTCCCTCCTTAGTATCTAATCTACTATATAAATCACTGAAAGCTAAACTCTTTGCATCGCATACTGCTTTCTTAAATTCCTTACATGCCTCTTTATATATTTTTTAATTATCAAAATTTTTATAATTAAACCAATTTTTATAACAAATCTTCTTATTTTTAGTCTTTTCTTGCACATTTGGATTCCACCACCAATTATTTTTACTATTAGGAGCTTTTTCTTTTGAAACTCAAAGCACATCTTTTGCAATATTCTTAATATCACTTCCCACTTTTTCTCACATAATATTAGCATCCTCATGCACTGACAAAATCTTAATATCTAAAATCTTACTCTTAAAAATATTTTTGTTAATATTCTTTAAATGCCCCCATCTAATCCTAGAATATTATTTTACTTTATTTTTTATTTTTTGCCCTATTATCTTCAAGTCCAAAACTAATAAACGATATTGGGTACATAAATTTTTACTCAGAATAACTTTACAATCTTTACAATCTAAACGATCTAATTTTCTTATAAGAAAATAATCAATCTGAGTTATACTATATTCATTTTTATAAGTAATGAGATGCTCATTCCTTTTCTTAAATAAGGTATTAGCAATTAAAAAATTATAAGCTAAACAAAAATCTAATATGGACTTATCATCTTCATTTGTTGTTCCAAACCCATCGCCACTATGAAAGTTTTTAAAATCATCTACCTCTCTACCAACATATCCATTTAAATCTCCTCTAATAAAAACTCTTTCTTCAAGAGGTATCTTTTGTATTAATTCTTCTAAGTCATTTCAAAATTTTAATTTTGAACCCATATCCAAACCCACTTGAGGAGCATAAGCATTTATAATGTTAATAATCTTAGCATCAATAATAATTTTTAAAGCTATAATTTTATCTCCAATTCTATTAATATTTATAACATTATTCTTCAAACTCTTATCTAACATTTTGCCTACACCATTTCTAGTATGACTCCTACCCGAATACCAAAGTTTAAATCCTAAACTATCAATCTCCTTAGCCTTCTCGCCAACCCATTTAGTTTCTTGAATGCACAGAATATTTATCTTCCTATGAATCATAATATCTATTAATATCATTAATTTTCCTGTAAGGGAACCTATATTCCAAGTTTCTATCCTAATTTTAGTTTCATGGACTAGCTTCTTTGCCCACATCCGTCCTTGATGTGGGAACCCTTGCCTATTTAACACTGCACCCAAACGGCGGTGCAGCGGCCCTTGCACACTTGTCGCTGTATTCAGGCCATACAATGCGTCGCTTTCAGGAGACACCCTCGCATTAACACAATTTTAGTTCAAATAATAATATTAAAAAAATAATCTCATGCATTTATTTTACACCCAACCAAATACATGTAAAATGTTTCAAATAAAATGTTTAATAACATAAATATGTTAATAATATAATAATTTAAAATTTTAAAACATATAATTAAAAATAATAATAATAATTATGATTAAAGGAGCAAAGTTAAAGGTTTGAGTCATTAGCATTGGCCATAATAGTTGGACAATGAAGAGATGGGAGATCTTGATGCTAGGGCTACGAATATGAATAAAGTGGTTTGAGAGTTTTGGTGGATTGTGGTATAGATACGAGCCTGTGGAACCATTACAAAGAAATGATTGATATTCTAGGCTACACTAGTGCAAAGATGTTAGAGAACTACAAATATGTTATAAAGAAATATACATTAAAGAGCTTCAAGATGCTCATGCAAAGTGGATTGATGATGATAAGCATGGGATGCAATGAAGATGATCAATAAAGATGAACCTGTGATATAAATTTGATTGGTGAAGATGATTAACTCAAAGACATATATCCAAGCAACGAGATGCTAGGACTTGAAAGAGGGCGAACCTAAAGAAATACATGATAAGTCGAGAAGGAGGTATTAAATGAGCGTAATTATTTTCACTTGAGAAATTAGGCAAGGATTTAATTAAAAAATTAATACATCATTTGTTTATCTCCCTATTTTAGGCAATGAGAGTTTGACCATGATTTGGGCATGAAGCACATCACTCAAAATTTTTTTAGTGTAACAAACACGTGTCAAAATCAATGCCTACCCAACAAATGTCCAAGATAGGCATCTGTGGTATTTTGAAATTTTGTGCTTCATAAATCATTATCTACAAACTTCCATATATAGAGATGTAACAATAAAAAAATGGTTGATTGGAGATTCTAGATGGGGATAAAGCTCCATAGTTATTTTAAAATATAAGATTTCTCTTAGTTGAAATATGTTCATAACATACATAAATATGATTTATTTATAAATTTTATAAGAGGGATTTTTTTTGCTCATTATTAGAATATACCAAATTAATATTTTGAATCACAACTCCTAGATCAATCCCTCATTTTAAAAAGTCATTGAACATTTCTTGCCGTGGTCATTGCTAGTGGTCATGCTTTAGATTGGTGCATGGAAGGTTACTTTTCAAAGCTCTCAATATCATAAGTCTAATTGAGTTGATAGATAAAAAATTCAATGGCCATATCATATAGAATAATTTAAAGAAAGCATAGACTGTAATTTTAGCTTTGCTAGGGAATGTCAATGACCTGTGAGAATTTTGGGATAGGTTTGTTCAACTGGTAAGAGCAAAATAATGCATCAATTTTTGATCCATGTTATAGGTCGCATGAAAATAATAGTGAAACTCCATCAAATTTACAGAAAAATATTTGTTTTATTGAGAGCAATTTAATGTTGGGAACATCTTGTAATCATGTGGTATGCATAGATTACAAAAGGTTTCAAGAAGTTTCAATATTAAAAAAATTCCCAATAAACTAAATGGAGGTCAAAGCACCTCCCCGTGAACTAAACTTATTTAGACTTCTCTAGTCCGCTTGATGAGAGGAGTTATCTAACGGTGATGTGTGGGTGGTGAGCCTTTTGGGTTAGGTCATATTAACATAGTTTGATCTAATTCTTATGCCTCATAGCTCAAATTTGTTCAAAATCAAGCAATTTTAGTTAAACTATGAATACGTTGAATCACTCGATAAAAGCTAGTTAAATAAAATTTAAAGTTATTGAATTTAATGTTGAGAGCATTTAAATGCATAAAACTCTTAAGAAAATTCATATTTCATCATATAAATTTTACAATATACATATATAACAAAATAAAATGATTTTATTTTAAATAAAATTACTATAAATTTGTGCAACATATTTATCATATTTATTTTATAAAAAGATATATTATATAAAGTTACCAATAATAAAACAATCATTAATGCTAGAACTAATAAGCATCCTTGTACTTTTAATAACACAATTAACCTTAATTTTAAAGTAAAAAAGCGTGGTTAAAAGGCTAGACAAAAACACAATTTAATTCATGAAAATATTTTACGAAAATTTCACCAATTGATTATTAATTAAATGATCATTTCTTTATTATTATAATTGCGTTATATTTATGGTTTTTTTTAAATATAATTATATTATTGTTGTGAGAAATATAATTTTTTTAAAATAATTATAAATTCATAAATATTTTAATTTTAAAAATAAACTAATAATTATTTTATAATAATTATAATAAAAAAAATTCAAACGTGAAAAAGAAGCCCTTACGTTGAACTGTTTGTTCGGTTAGAGAATTCGGTCTCTCCTCCATGATTTACGTTCGGTTGTACTGACTTCTAACGGCCTTTCCCTACCTTCCCCCTCCCTCCGCAAAAAAAAGAAAAAAAAAAAAAACTTTAAATTGTGCCGCGTGTGCGCGGAAACACTAAAAGACCTGTACGGTTCTCCTAAACCCCTTTACCACAACGTAGAGAACCAGCAGAAATCTCAAAGAAGGGTGAGACGAGGCTTTGCTGCGAGCTATCCTTCTCGGGAATATCTCCGAATCCCTAATGATTCTGTATCCAATCCGATGGAGGGCCGAGGTGGAAACGCCGTGCCGGCTTCAAAACCTTCCGGAGAGCAAATGGTTTGGGCCGACGTCTCCCCGGCCCCTTGATCGCCGCCGCATGCAATGGTGAGCAATATCCGCCGTGATGTCCTCTTGCATTTCTTTTCCATCTTCATTTACTTTCCTTTTCTCTCTTGTACATGTCCGTTTTCCTTATATGCATCTGGAAGCACTTTTTGGCTGATTGTTTATCGTGAGTGGATGATCGAAATGTAAAACGATACGGGTGGAAAATCCGAAAATGAATACTTTTTATATTTGTTGATTTTGTCAAATTTTTGTTGTTGTACATCTTTATTAGTCTTGTACCAGTGATTTAGGCTGATTTTATGAATCTTCTTGAGGCATCGTTTGATTAGGCGTAAATATAGCGTTTGGGTTTCAAAACACCAAAAATTATTTCGGATTTATGTTAGGATGTAATGCTTATGTGAAATTCATTTCTCCACGACTCTATTTTAGTGACGGTTTTGGAAGCTTTCTCCTCTCTGCTTTTTTGTGGAGACCTCCGTTGTGAGATAATAAAAAGCTGGAAAAGCCCTCACGTCCTCACGGCACGTCTTCCACTTCCAAAACCGGCATCTTTTGAAGAAACCTTTCCAAAATTTTGGCATTTCGCTGGCTTCAGCTTCTTCTTCTTCCTGATTTCGAAATTCCCCTTGGCTCCATCTTCATCATTTCTCTTTCGCAACTCTTTTGAGAAGACAACATATTATTTGCTAATAAATATGTATATCTAGTTCAAGCTAAGTATTTTTATGGTAAAACTCGGGCCCAAATACTGTTAGTATAATCCTAAAAATTTCTAATATGAATTTAACCATAGTTGTAAATATGAATACTGTTATTAAATACAATGGCATATGTTAATATATTATAAGTTAATAATATTACTTTTTGTATTATAAATTACTATTAAATTATGGGTATTTCAGAGATTTCATATATATATATAAAACTTTTTAAAATAAAAAAATTAATTACATATGCTTAAATTTTAGAGATGAGTAATTTAGGCCTAGTTTGATTGGGCGTTTTTGGTGCTTATTCCTTTTTAAAGTAGTAAAATTTATTTTTCTTTACTGTTTGGTTTGTCAAACCTCGTTCCCAATAACTCCATTTTTTCATTTTTCTGCTATTTTGAAAAAGCTTTTTATATATGCTTCTCCGTTAGAAAACTCCTTTTTCTGAACCGATGTTTCTTAAAACTACCTTTTACAAAAGTACCAAATAACCAAACGAAGCCTTAGTCTTTCATAATAAAATAGCTAAACTTAGCCGCCTAAACGAGCCTTGTGTGATGCATGAGCCCTTTTATTTTGCGCTATCTGTTTGCTCACATCTAATCATGTTACATTTGGTCTACCATTTTCCTTCATAAGGTCAGCATATTAATTTTAATCTTATCTATGCAGCTCATTCTCTTCTTGCTCATGCCCAAACCTGTTAAGAGTGTTTATCACTATTTCAACTTCAATTGATACTACTCCTACCGTCACTCTAATATCACTATTTCAGAAATCTATCCTTCATATAACATAGCTAAAATTTTATATAATTTTACTAAGGTTTCGTTTGCGGTGGCTTTCTTAATGCTTTCGAAAACAACTTTCTCGTACAAAAATTTCTGGTTCAAAAAAATTTTGTGCTAACAGGCTGCTTTAGGAAGTAGTAAAAAAGCCTTCCCAAACGAAGCCTAAGTCTTATGATATTCTTTAATCACATATTATACTGAGATAGTTTTCTATTTACCTCATGGCATGAGCTTTGGAAGCTGACCTCACACACACACACACACACACACACACACACACACATCTCTATTCTTTTATTTCATAAATCCAAGATACTATCCTATTACACTTGCATACAAGATAACACTCAATGTACTAGGAATAGTAGTTGATAATTATCAATCTTACACACACAAATTATACATCATGCACTCAGGCTTTGTTCAATTAATTCTAAGTTCTTGATATTCTTTGTTTGCCATAAACTCCATTTATGTTTCATTGGAATATTCAAGAACTTGAGCTGTCATGGGTCTTTATATTGCACTGTTCTAATAACTAAACTATTGTAGTTAGGTGCACTTAACTGTGCATTATTTGGAAGGATTGTACAAACTGTTTACTGATAATGAAAGCACTGATGCATACACATTGCTTCAAATTAAAAAAAAAATAGTATTGATATACTTTTTTTTTTTTTTTGCGTTTTCCACGTTAGCTTCTATAAATCATGTTAGCATATTAAGAGGCTTGATCTGCTGGGCCTAAAAGTCATATAAATATATTCGACCACTTGGTGCTATTATTGTTTTATGTGTAATTTACAATTATTCTTAGACATTCATTCTCATTTTGAATTCTTAGCACCAAAGTTTCTTTAGATTCGTCAAAATTGCTATTTGTTAATGTTTCTAGCTTCTCTCATGCTATATCCAATCATTAATTTATATCATTTTGTTTCATCATCTATAATTTTCAAAGGAAAGCAATGTAAAAGTTATTTGGCTTATGATGAGAGTATTAATACATGCACATTGCTCCTAATGTATGAAATGGTATTGAAATGCTCCAAATGTACTAAGACATTCACATATTGATATTCATAGCACCTGAGGAGTAGTAAATTGATCTAGATGTAGAATTTTTTGGTGCTATGGAGAGAGTTAACTTTCTCCCTGCATGGATAAGAGACAAAAATCCTGATAGTGGAAGGAGAGAGTAGAGAAATAAGGAGAAACATGACACATGATGGTGATTTTGAAAGTTCATATATGACCTTGATAATAAGGTTCCTACTACCTTTGATCCATGCAGAGGTTAATGTTAATAATGTTGCTACTATGTCAAAGGAGTAGGTTCATATCTGTGTGCAACAACAAAATGGAAGGAAGAGCTTACAAAAATAATTTTATTGTAAGAGTTGGAGATCCTAAAGTTTGGACAATTTATTGAAGTCCAAGATGAACAATGCAAAATTGTCTCCTCCTTATTGATCCAGGTTGACATTGTGAAGAAAAAGGTGGAAAGCTAGGGTGTGTTTTGAGTGGTTTTGCACTATGAATGGTAGGGGCTATTTGCAACTTTGTGAGCAACAACTAATGTGCGTAGTTGCAAGGGTAATGATGGGCAATTGATTATAGGTTGTAGGAAATTAGCATAAAATTTAATGGTGTAAGAATATATGGGTTTGAGTACTCGAAGAAGGAATCTTGATGCATGTTCGAGTTGGAGGTTGGATTGAAACAAGATATTATTAGATTGCTGGTGTTGAGTGGTGTGATAAGCCAACAAGTTTAGATGTCAATGTGAGAGTTGGTTGGGTTGCAGAACTAGGCAAACATTGGGGGTGGGGCTGTTGGAGTACAGAGAGTAGAGCGATATTGAGGACCTTGGAGTAAAGGGGGTGGCTAGGTTATTAAAGTGGGATAGAAAGTAGAGAAAGAAAACTTTGCTTCTATATCATGTTCAATAAGGGAATATTCATTTATTTTATTGTTTGAAAATAGTGCCTATATATAGGCATTTATGGTGAGTATTAAAGGAAGAAAATATGAGGTGAATATCCTTAATTAAGAGGATATTAAGCATGATAAAATGTATCTCTTACCAAGGATATCATATTTGAATTTTGCAATTTTTATAATAAAAACCTACATGATTGTAAAGTTATTAAGGGGTTAAATGAATGGTTGGAATTTTGGTTGAATTCTCCATACAAATAAAAGATTATGAATTGGAAATTTCTTTAAAAACAACACAAAAGCATCATATTGCCATATTGTTAGGCAAGTTTTAGCTCCTTATAGTTTCAGCTTAGTTTTTTTGATTGTTGTGCATATCTTTAAAATTGCTACTCAATTCAACTATATATCACCATATAAGCCAATACACACATATTTGCAATCTAAAGAATATTGAGGTGTTTCTTGCCTTTTTAGCATTGGATCCATGAGCACTTCTGCAATATTTGGTTAAGCTAGTTGTTCTTTTATAGGCCAAATAGTCTTCTCATAAATACTCAATTTCATGGATTTTTGTTGCAACTTGCAAGCATCACAATTGGTATTGTTGACCATCATAGGCATTTTATTTATTATTTTGTATTATTAATTATGTATCATACTACAATATTTAGGAGTATTTTTGAAAAGTACCCAATTATTTAAACTTCATAGTTAACAATGTTGATTGATTAGCTTATTTTCATTTAAAATTTATTTTCTCTCTTTCTAGATCATCAATTTATTTGCAGCCATGTCTGCTTTGAAGGTACTTAGATTGAGCTAGCTAGTCACTTCTATCAATTGTTATGTTTTTTGTGAAATTTTATTATCAAAGAAATTGCACATATGTGAACTACATCTTCATTTGCTAATGTCATTTTTCATGTTTATGTGTAGACATTGTTAACCACTACTTGTACATCAAAAGGGAAACAAATTAGTTTTCATGATTTATACTTATGCTATATCTCTTATGTTTTCCTTATTTGTGTAGATTAGTTTAGACAAAATTTTAGTTTTAGATTATTCACTAAATTATTGTATTATTCATTATGGAATTGTATAAATTCAAATAATTCTCCTAATAATCAACTTATTTAAAAAAATGAGCCAATCACCCAAAAGGGGGCTGATTGAGTTGCCACATTGGTCGTTGCCCCCCAATGGGGTGTTATTTTTGTGTCTTTTTGGTGAAAAATTAATAACATGATTAATTTGAAAACTTTTTGAATAATTTTAGTGATCCATGATTACATAACATGAATAACAAGTTTCAAAATATTCCATATGTCTACACATCAATAATATCATGTACAATGTAAACCCTAGTCCATTTACCAAGTATTTGAACATGTCCATCTACCAGGTGTATGGTGTGATATGTGTGTGTCTGAATATTTATGTCCTTTTGCATTGGATAGACTACAATGATAACAATTGAGTGATTTTCATAATTTATGGGAGTTGGATTTAAATTTATAAAATTATGATAAATAAACAATCAATAGCCATAAGTCCTTTGTTTTCTGCTCAAAGTTGTTCATAAAGGTGGAAATGAACTTCCTTGTTATCCATATTTCTCAAACGATTCTAATTTTTTTGCAAATTAAATGAAATTTTTTAATTAAAAAAAAGGATTTATGATATTTTCTTGTAGGCAAGTTGATAGTTGAGTGCTTAGAGAGTAAATTGGTGACATGTCATCAAGCAGTGAGCTATCAAAGAGTGAGTTGGTAAGTTGGTTTATGGGCAAGTTAGTCCACAGACTGACATGTCCCAAGATTAGGATTTTATTAAGCTCTTATTTTTAGAGTTACTGCATACTAGGCCTTTTTGGAGGGTTTTGTAAGTGAATCTCACGGTCTCTAAGTTTTATTGCTCTTGTTTACTGCCGCAAGATGGTGGGTAGAAAGATGGGCCGTTGGCTGGAGGGTTCGATTAGGGGATGGAATTGATACGAAAAAAATAAGTATGATGGTAAGAGGCGAATGCTATACCTATTGCAATGAAGAATTTAGGTACCACTAAATTGTGTTGTTTAGCCCTTCCTTGAGAGGATTATGGCAGGGAGGAAGTAATCCTGGCTCTTTGCTCTTCATACCAAAAGAACAAAGGGAGATAATGGGAAGGATGAAGAGAGAATTTCTCAGTTGAATTGAAGGAAGAAGAAAGACTTGGAAGCTCCTCAATAATATCCCTCTTTTTCTTTTGTTGATTCTTAGGGTCTTAGTTTCTTAGCTTATAAAAATTTAGATAAGTTATCCATTGACATTTCATGCTAATATATGCTTTGGTCTTTGATGCAATTGGACTAGAACAAGAGGTATATTAAAGAGATGCAACAATCTTAGGCCAATCTTGGGGTGACCAGACTAGTAGGTGGTTAGTCCTCAAGTGCTCCAATTTTGTTAGGTTTTGACTTCTAATAGGTGAAGGCATGAGTTCTAATAATAATGGGTTTCATGAGCAATCCAAAAAGGTCATCATTGGGAAGTTATCTTCTCAATATAAGCCAATAGAATGGATTATCTAAGACACTAAGAAGAGATGTTGCTGTGGAGTTAAGAAGTCGTCGAGTTGGCAAACGCCGAGTTAGGAAGTCATCGGATCAATGCTGTAGAATTAAGTCATTTGGTGGATGCTTAACTATTTAATGAGCCAAATAATTTAATGACTCGTTTAATTTATATTAATAAATGATTTAAATAAAAATGAAAGGTTAAGATTAGAATTATGTTATGGGATTAGCATCCTTGGGCCCACCCCCCTTGAGATATGAAAAGCCATCATTGAGGCATGAAAAACCACCCTTGGGATATAAAAAGTCACCGTTGGAATATGAAAAGCCATACTTGGGACCCTCCACACCTTAATCTACCTACCATAGAAGGAAGGGTTGAGTGGTGTATAAGTAGGGTTATTTTCTCTAAGTTTAAGGTGTGTTGATTGCTATTTTTTTAGAGAGGAGTTGCTATTTTTTGGGTTCCTAGTTGTGCCTAGGTTTGGGAGAGCCGATCCACTTCTCCAATAGTGGATCACTTGTATCTTGTGGTGCTCTAGCATCTATTTCCAATGTTTATTTTGACAATATAATTTCAGATTTTAGTTTTCATCTCCTACGAATCTATTTGTTATTTTCTCACTATTTTTTCCCTTCAAGGCATAACAAATTATTAGAATAAATTGAATATGATGAAAGACAAAGGTTTAATATGAGGAGAATCACAAACCACTTTTATAATTGTAGCATAGATATAAAAGTTGGATACTTTCTAATATTTACATTTATGTGCTATGTTGCTTTAGATTAGAGTACTTCATACTTTATTTAGCATTCTTCATTTTCCTAGATGTTACTTTTGTTTTCATCAACATTTATGGTCAATATTTGCAACTCTATTATTATATCTTTATTTATTCAGATTGTTTGAGATCTTGCAAGTGGTAATACCCTCTACTTTTTTTTCTAATGTAGATAATAGATCCTAAAATGGATTCCAGAATGGAGCGAAAGGGTTTTCACTCCATTGAATAAGCCAATTAAAATGGTGCTGCTCCTATTCCTTTTAGTTTAGATAGAACAGTTGATGTTCAATGCTGCATTGATGTAATGGTCCACCTTTTGTTATGTGAGGTATTGTCTGCTATATGGTACTACATATTTAACTTGATAAAGCACACGTTTCCTAATGCCTTCTGAAGTAGGTTTTTTGCACACTTTTTTGTTTGCCATGCAACATGGCACAGAGCTCAGTCCTTGGCTTAGACTATTTTTTCGTGTATCTATCTGCTGAGGATTCAGAGAACATCCACACACCTATTATTGCACTCATATTGCAGAATAATGCGTCTACTTCTGATGTGGTTATTACAGCTGTCTTTGATGCACGTACACATGAGGTAAGTTTGAGAATTTTTCCATCTTTGATCAATTTAATTATTGATTTTGACTTAGAGTTGTCAAGCTTAATATACAGATAAATGATATGTTTCAAACTGGAAGCTACCATTGCACTTAGTTCTATTAATCCAATGCCTTGTAAGGTGAATATGGTCATCAAATGCATATTTACTCTTCTGGCTTGTTTTTAGGTTTTTTAATTTTCTTTTTTGAATCATTGGTTTGATTAGGTATCTCGTGGATGCTATGAATGGCATTTTTTCTTGTACATCTATTGGTGTACTTGTCGGCTACTCATCAGTTCATCAATATTTTATATTTTTGTAGTCAAGCTCAGACCATTATTTTTGGTTGAATTTGTATGGAGAAATATCCACATAATTGTTTAATTTGTGTTGTGCTATTTTTTCTTCCATAACTTGAATTGTCTTATTGGCTTGTTATTTTTCTAGTTACTTTTGATAAATTCTCTAAAATGTTTCATTTAGCATATAACAATACTGAAAAGCAAAACCAAATTTTTCTTAAAGAAAAATGATGCCCACATATTTTAACACGCTTTCTTAAATACTTCATAAGGTATAACACAAGAGAATTATTTTTCACTTTATTTTTTCTTTCCATGTCAAATTCTTCTCCTTTTAAATTAACTTGATGTCGACTCCAGGAAGCCTTTTGCCATTAAAGCCTGTTTATTTTCATACAACGAGCAGATCAATAAATTACTATTTTCGTAGACATTTGAAACTTATGTTGTGAAAAATATGCTTTTTGTTGGTAGTAATGTCCTAGCTATGTTCTTATATTTTAGTACTTATTTTCTGATTCTAGGTGTCTTTTATTAATGTGACTTCAATATGCTATGCTTGAAGACAATCTTCAATTCATAAATATGTTTTTGTTTTGCTATTGCAAAGGATGTAAGGTGGTATTGATTGAACTTTTTCATCATAATAGGAAGAGGACTTTTTACAACGGCTTATGGCTTGCCTTTGAATGGAGATGGAGATGAAAAGTTCTTGATACTTCTAAATTCTATGGAAGAAACAGTTT
>CM034302.1:27210277-27261599 GCA_019925795.1 Dendrobium chrysotoxum | reverse complement strand
GAGGCAACCTGAAGAAGACTTCTGGGAGACTTCTAGCTAGCTGCCCACACGGAAAAAAAAGAATCTACTCCTCCCATCTTCACAAGATACTAAAGGCTATGAAGAAATGGAAATTAATAAGGAGTTGGATGAAGTCCTTGAACGAAGATGTCATTCCTTTTTTAAGAGATTCTTTGAAGAAGGAGGTTTTAAAGAAAGCTTATCGAGGAAGTGACAAAGGCCTTCCTCATTACCTTAATCTGAGAAGAATGGAGCCTTGATAAATATCAAGATTTGAACAAAAGCAATGGGAAAATCCCATGGCAGTCTTGATTAGGAAGGCTACAAGCAAAGGACCCCTTCGACTGTACTATAGGTTGATTCCTTCAAAGGAACTTATTGGTCCAAGTAACCTATAATGGCCTAATTTTAGGGTAATTTTTTTTAAGATCACTAAATAGACCAATAGGTTTAGGTTTTAAAGGAGCCCAAAAAAATAAAAGTTTTAAAGGGTGACTACGAGGGAAAAGCTCATAAAAGGCCACCTAACAATTATGACTATGGGTCACATTCTTGCGAGAAGTCCCCTGCTAAGCCTACCCAATTTGATAGGGAAAGGCTATTATGTACAAAGAATGTCCTGACTCTCCAATAATTAATTGGAGGCATTGAAGCCAACCAGAAGAAGAATATGAGGCCAATGAGAAATATAATGAAGAACACTGAAACAAAAAGGCCTTACCTGACAATGGTATTATGATTAGGAGAAATAATAAAAAAACACCACATAGATGTGGAAGTGGTCCTACTGATCAGCCATACCTCTGAGCAGCCTTGTTAAAGAATACAGACTTGCTAGAATGCTACTACAATTCCCTAAATTGAATAAGAATTGGGGCATGTAAGAGCCAGCAATGCTTGCAAATATGGCACCTCCCCAATCAGAAGATGTAGAGGAAGAGTATACTAGTGAAGCTGTGAGAAAATTGAAGCAAATAATGCAATATCTCCGATGTGGAAAAGACCAGGAGATTTCCAATTAAATGTACATCTTGATGAGATGAATTTCATGATAAAAGAACCACTTGGAGAACCTTATCTAGCGGCTGCGCTTGGCAGAACACAACCTGTAAACCCCTAGGAGAATATGGGTACTTGAGGTATTAAAGATGGTCCTCCTGATCCAGATATTCCTAACCAATGGACGGAGGTAAAAGAGCTAATGATGACAATGATCAAAGAAGATAAACTAGTCAAGAAGACCCAGATTAAAGGCCTTATCAATTAAATATTGGAAGCAGTTATCACGGCCAAAACTACTAAAGCTTTAGTGGGTATATATTACTTGTATCCTATTGAATACGAACATGTGAAATATCCTGAAGGATACATGTTACATCAATTCAAGACATTTTCCAACATAAAGAACCATAGGAACATTCCCTTACCTTACAGAAGAAAATTAATAAGCCAGCATGATTAATGAACCAAACTACTATCCATACCTCTGGGTTGTTAGTCACCTAATCGAGGATTATTTTGTCTTAAAAGATTGGGTGGAAAGAAGCTATAAGAGTGACAAATTAAAACTATCAGACACTGTAACTAAAATCTAGCGGTGCATCGATTCTATTGATGAATACCAACAATCTTCTAGATGACCTATCAGGTTGGAAGACTATATGGCTGACATACACTTCAATTCAAAATCCAAAGAAGAAATAAGTATTATGACGGAGACTTACTGGGTTATAAACCAAAGAGGTGTAGCTCAAATTCTGAAGAAACTAAAGTGGAAGCAAACATGAAAGACTCCCTTCCTGAAGATGATTTGTCTGAAGAAGTGATGAAAATTTAGTTGAGAAGTGGAAAAAAGTTGTTACTCCACCTCAGAAGAAGGCAAAAGACTAAGATAAGAATATCCAGCTCAACTAAGCAACTATGCCATTAGACCCCAAAGCCTAAAACTATTAGTACAAATATGGATTACAATATCTTATCCCATCTCTACAAGCTACCTGCACTGCAGAGTATATATAATGACCTTGTTATGTCCAAGGAGCTTAGAAAAATACTCATCAAGAAATTATAGAATCCTGAACAGTATGAGACATTCTTTACCGAGCAAGCATGAAAGAAGCTTTGTATATGCAGAATACTACAATAGTTACTTTTTGTGATAATGATCTTCTCCTAGGAATTACATATCATAACTGACCACTCATAGTTATGGGGAAGATTAATAATATAGAAATTAACAGAATTTGAATCGATCCATGTTCAACTATCAATTTAATGAGCCTCAGAATGCTCAAAGGATTGGCCCTCGATGTTCCATGTCTAACCAAAAGCACACAATTCCTACAAGGGTTCAATGAATAAGGGCAAAGAATCTTGGGATTCGTGGTCTTACCTCTAAGCTTTGGAGAGCTACATAAGAGGCAAGTTCCATATAATTGGTTCTAATACATCATACAAAGCATTGATACTGATGAACAATTATTCTTAGAGCATGAAGTTAAAATCTATAATGACACCAATTACTTTATAGGGAAAAATTCAAAAGGCAACGATCTTCTAAGAATGCAGGCCGCTATGCTGGATAAAGGAAAGCCAAAAGATAAAGGCAAGAATAAATTGAAGCAAATTTGTAAAGTACCTCACCTCAGTAGTGATACAAAAGAGGATGATGATACATCCAAAACTTTTAAACCCCTAATCATAGGGAAAAGAAAGCATAAACTGTGGGCCATCCCTTTTAATTAGAAAGCTAATCAATCAAATAAGATACGAAGTTTGAGAAAATTAAGCATTGAGTAAGAAGAGCAATTCCTTTATAAGCCCAAGGGTACTACAGAATTTCAAGAGGAAGGGTACCCAAGACCTAGCTCCATATCTAAGAAATTAAAAAAAGTATTAATTTTATGATAAGGGGATTTGAAGAGCAGATATCTAGAAATATCATCAAAATAGTACCTATGCTGGCCACACATTTCAAAATTTTGATTACCTCGTCAAAAACAAATATAAGAATGTTAAAGACTCTTTATGTTCACCTTAAAAAAGGTCTCAATGAATGCAAATCCCTTTTCTATGAATCAAAAGTGATACCATGTTATACTACACATGAAATAGAATGCGAAGATGAGTGGGAGTACAGAGATATATTGATAATCATCCCTCTATATCCTCTACCCATTATGAGAAAGCTCATGGAGAGAAATATTTTTTTATACAAATGATCTAATCCGCCCATTATTTTAGAGAACTTTGGCATAATAGGCGTATACAAAGACCTACTATCAATGGTTTGTCTACAATATGGGTTCTTAGATATTCTCAACATTCATGTCTCACATGAGTAGCATCCTACCTTTATCTTGAGTACCCCTGATATATACGTCTCACGTATGCAACCTCCTACAGCATTATAGAAAAGGAGGATCAGAATCCAAAAATCAAGCTAAAGATCTAATGGTAGATCAAAAAGAACCTCCAAAAGATTTATAAGAAGGTGGTCAAGCTACTGTGGATAAACTAAAAGAGATCAATTTAGGTACCAAAGAAGACCCAAAGCCAACCCTTATTAGTGCACGATTAATTAGAAGAGATAAAAATGCTATTTCATAAATATAAAGACTATTTCCTGTGAAACTACACCAAAGTGCCTGATTTATCACCAGAGATGGTAGTGCTTAAGCTCTCCATCAATGCCAAAATCTATCCTATCAAACATGTACCTTGCAAATGCATTTTGAGATCGACATATACTTTTACAAAGTTATATCATTTGGATTGAAAAATGCCAGGGCCATCTATCAAAGGATGATGACCCATATCTTTGATGGCCTTATTCACAAGCATATGGAATGTATGTTGATGATCTAGTCGTAAAAAATAGAATTCAATATTAGCATGTAAACAATCTCTAAATTGTATTCTAAAAGATTCACAAATTCAATTGAAAAAAATGAATCCGCTTAATTGCACTTTTTGTGTGTCATCCAAAAAATTTCTCATATTTACTCTATGCCATATGGTCATCAAAATTAATCCATATAAAATTGAAGCAATAGTGAAAATGTAACCTCCAAAAACTCTAAGATAACTTCATTCATTACAAGGAAGATTAACAAATATCTAAAGATTTATACTTAATCTCTCGGGTAGATGCCAACCCTTCACATGATTGAGAAGAAAATATTCCTTTCATTTGAGATGAAGCTTGTTAAGAGGCACATAATAGGAAAAAGCAATATATGTTGAATCCTCTAATTCTTACTGCTCTTAATTTGGGTAAACCCCTAATTTTTTATATAGCAGCTTCGGAGGAATCGCTCATAGTATTGCTGGCACAATATATCGTTTATGGCAAAGAAAATGTCATTTATTATATTAGTCGTTGATTAATAGGGGCTAAATCGAAGTATTTACCAATTGAAGTGTAATGTTTAGCATTAATTTTTGCTACATAAAAATTATGACATTATATGTTATTCCTTAAGATAACATTGATATCTAAGGTTAATTCATTAAATTTTTTAATAACTAGACCCACTCTGATGGGTCATCTAGCCAAATAGACTATTTTATTAATGTTATTTGATATAACTTACATGCCCAAAAAGGTTGTGAAAGGATAGGTGCTAGTAGATTTTTTAGTTTCCCATCCTTTACCTGTATGTTTTCCACTTAGTGGGAGCTACCAGATGAGTATATACTTGAAGTGGAAGAGAAAATACACTTGCAAGAATGTGAGCTCTATTTTGATGGAGCTCCAATATTAAAACTAACTAGACCGCCTAAACTCCTAATAGTTCTGGTGGTCATCGGCCTTATGTTCATAACCCAACAAGCTAGAATACTTTGATACTCCTACAGCTAGGTAGAACCATGTATTAATAATGAAGTTGAATATGAAGATCTAATAGTGGGTCTTGAGCTTGCAATTAATATATAAATCAAGAAACTCAATATACATGTAGATTAATAACTTATAATTAAGCAAATAGTAGGTGCTTTTAAAATTAATAAGCCTGAGCTAATCTCATATCATGAGTATACTTTGAAGCTCCTAGAACAAATCTTTATAGTAATCCAAACTAAGGTTACACGTGGTGAAAATGGCAAGGCCGATGCGTTGGAAAAGCTGGCCAAAGAAATGGTGAATTTCCAAGATAATCCAATCATTCTAAAGAAATTTATATTCTTTCTGGTCATATGACGACCTCTCAGGCAAAGAATCCAAAAGCAAATAGATAGTTTATAAATTTATTTCATTTAATCAATATATATTAAATTTAAATTTTATATTTAATATATTTCATCTGCTTCATTTTTAGAACCGTGGCATACACCTGTTGATTTACTGAGCTCTCCTATTTTGGACCCAGCTAGCATAGATAGTTTACATACTCTTCCAAGCCCACATGAATTTCCTCCAAGTGATTGCTTTATCTCCAACCCTTTCAGATTTTTCTTGGGTGATCATCAGTGACCCATCATTAGGATTTTCACTAGATGCTCAGCTTACTCATAGTGATTCTACCCAGCTACTATCTGGGAGTAGTGTTGTTGCTACTATGATGGAGCTGATTACCCGTCCTTCCTTGACTCAGGTGGTCCTAGGTTATTTATCAGGGGGATCCTCATTAGGTGTTACTTCTCTCCCAGGTGACCAATGATCTATTGCCTTTACAGAGGACTTTCATTTCTCAAGTATTATATTATTTATATTAACATACTATATTATATATATTTTTCTTCTTTGCAATGAAAACTACTCCCTAGTTTTTCTAGGTCTGAAACATTCATATTTTGAGTCGAGATCAATATTTTGGGCCTTTAGCTCTTTTATTCAATGGTGGCCAAGATGAGTGTAGTATGTTATTACTGCACTACGAGTTTTGTTGTTAAGAGTGGACCTTCACACTCTTCTAAACTTATTCAGCTTCCACATAATTACAGTTTACTCTTAAACTTTGTTGTATCTTGTGATCTACGTGACAGAATTTTATAGACATGGAAGTTCCTCTATTGCACTATTGATTTTGTATTATTTTAATTACACTTCACTATTCAAGAGTTATCTAACATAGTTCTTATTGATTTAGAGACTAAAGCTAGAGCTATCTAGGATAAGATGAGGAGAGCTCTCCTTGATCTGATTTTTGGTTTACATACCTTACAACATTATCAGTGAAACATCTCTAAAGAGCATATTGAGCTTCTGAGTACATCAGTTGAGCTCAGAGCTTTGAGATAGAGGAGCAGGCTCTTCTAGCAAGGCATCAAGAGATTAGAGCAGCAATTACTTGTACTAAGGAGGAATTCTCAATTTTGAATTAAATTTTAAGACTTTTAGCCTTTTCAGTAGCTCGACTCTTAGGTTTCTAAGCATAAAGTATTATGTGGCTATGACTAGCATATTTAGCCTGTAAGCATTTTCACACATAATTTCCTTTCACTTTGTTAAAGAGTACATTCGAAATTATACCTTACTCTACAAGATTATATCAAATTTATCTCCTACTTTAAAGGGACCATGTAAATTATATCCTGCATTATAGAGGCCATGCAAATTTAGACCCTACATTATAGGAATATATGTGGGTCATCTCCATTGCTACAAGAGAGATTAAATATTATCTCTTGCCTTACAGGAAGATGTATAAAATTGCCTTCTATATTATAGGAGGAATTTTTAACATAACATTATGTAGATTGGGAGATCATGTGTGGTATTTCTTCAGATATTGGCCATTAATTGGTGGCATAGACCTTTAACTAGATAAGTCTATAAGTTGGTAGGCTCTTTCTTCATATACCTTCTTGATAACGAAGGTCCCTTCCCATATTGGGTCAAATTTATCGCCGATGTGACGGTGGGAATTATAGGTCTTTTACGAACTAAGACAAGTTCACCTTCTTTAAAGCTCCTAGGATGGACCATTTGATCGTGAGCCCTAGTCATTTGTGCTTTATAAATTTGTAGTTTTTTTTTTCAGCTAGAATTCTAATTTCATCTAGAGCTTCAAGTTCTTCCAATTATAGAAGATTATTTTCTTCTTGGTTGAGTCCGTATTGTGTAGCAATATGAAGCGATAGTAATTCAACTTTGAGAGTTAATATTGCCAATGTAGTGAAGACTAAAGAATATGGAGTATCCTGTGCCATAGTCTTATAAGTTGTGCGGTATGCCAAAATGGCTTTTGTTAATTTATCGTGTCATTCCCTCTTATTTGAAACGAAAATTTTCTTGAGTAATTTTACCAATTTTTTAATAAATGTTTCAGCCAAACCATTAGCTCTTGGGTTGTATATTGAAGATTAACGCCAGTCTATTTTATAGCATTCGATAAATTGATAAATTTTAGCACTTTAAAGGAGGTTCCATTATCCGATATGATTCGACGTCGCACCCCAAAATGATAAATAATATTATCTCAAAAAAAATTCATCACATTGTCTACTTTAACTTCTGTTAGAGGAATTGCTTCAGCACATTTTTAGAAGTAATTGGTGGCAGCGAGGATGAACTGATATTCTTAGGAATAAAGTGGTTATATAGGACCAATTATATCGATACCCCAACTTTTGAAAGAACATGATGCTATTGTAGGATATAGCAGGTCAGGTGGTCAATGTATAAAACCAAAATGCACCTAACTTTGATGGCATTTCATAGCATAACCAAGATAATATTTAACCATGTTAAGTAAAAAATATCCCATGTGTTTGTGTTAATTTTTATTTTGGTCCAAATTGATGTGCATCGCACAACCCTTCATAGACTTCATAGACATCGTAGCCACATTGAGTCAAATGATCTATGATAAAGCGTGTCATTTATGTAAGCATATTTTAATGCTCTTTTGAAAATTTGCGAAGCAGTAGATTTATCCTTTGGTAACCTACCTTCTTTGAAATATGTAATGAACGGTTCCCTCCAAACATTCTCATCTGATATATGCAAGCTCTTCATTATTTCCTTTCCTTCATCATCTTGTAATGATTCCGGAGCCAATGTACGTCTATTCTGGATGGTTAGAATGAATGGATCCTCTTGGTACTTAGCCAATTTCTTAACCAACTTTGCCAGCACATCGGCCTTACTATTTTCACCAAGTTAAGATTTATTCTAGGAGTTTCAAAGCATAAATATGATATGAGATTAGCTCAAGCTTATTAATTTTAAAAGCACATACTATTTGCTTAATTGTAAGATAAGAATATATATATATATATATATATATATATATATATATATAGAGAGAGTTTCTGAATTTGCATATTAATTGTAAGCTCAAGACCCACTATTAGAGCTTTATATTCAGCTTCATTGTTAGTATGAGGTTTTATCGAGCTATAGGAGTATCAAAATATTCTAGCTTATAGGGTTATAAATATAAGGTTGATGCCCACTTGAACTATTGATAGTTTAGGCGGTCTAGCTATTTTATAGATGAAGCATCATCAAATTTGAGCTCTCATTCTTGCAACTGCATTTTCTCTTCCACCTCGAGTAACTGCTCATCTGGCAACTCGTCACTAAGTGGAAAACATAAAGGTAAAGCATAGGCAGCTAGAAAATTTGTTGGTGCCTATCCTTTCACAGTCTTTTTGTGGCATGTAAGTTATATCAAATTACATTAATAATAAAGTTCATCTGGCTAGATGACCCATCATAGTGGGTTTAGTTACTAAAAACTTTAATGAATCCACCTTAGATATCAATGTTATCTTAAGGGATAACATATAATGTCACTATTTTTGCGTAGCAAAAAATTAATGCTAAACACTGCTTTTCAATTGGTAAATACTTTGATTCCTCCTGTATTAGTCGAAGAATACTATAGTAAAGTGCATTTTCTTTGCCATTGGCATTATCTTGTGCCAGTAATGCTCTGAGCGATTCCTCTAAAGTTGTTGTGTAAAAATTATGGGTTTACCGGGAATAGGAGTAGTGAGAAGTAGAGGATTCAACAGATATTATTTTATGCTATTACATGCCTCTTGATAAGCATTATCCCACACGAAAGGAGTATTTTTCTTCTCAATCGTTCTAAGGGTTGGCATCTACTTGAGAGATTAGATATAAATCTTCGGATATATACCAATCTTCTTTGTAATGAATGAAGCTATCTTATACTTTTTGGAGATGGCATTTCCACTATTGTGTGGATTTTATCAGGATCAATTTTGATTCCCATATGACATATAATAAGTTTGAGACATTTTTCGGATGACATACCAAAAGGGCATTTAAGTTGATTCCTTTTGAAATTGAATTTGTGAATCCTTTCTAATACAATTTTGAGATCATTTGCATATTGACATTGAATTCTATTTTTTTATGTCTAGATCATCAACATAACATTCCACATACTTGTGAATAAGACCATCAAAGGTGTGGGTCATCATCCATTCATAGGTGGCACTGATATTTTTCAATCCAAATGACATAACTTTGTAATATTATATGTCGATAGGGCTTCAAAAGGCTGTGTGTTTTTGTCATCTGCTTCCATTTTAATTTGATTATAACTTGATGATCCATCCATGAATGAGAAGATATCATGGTTTGACGTACTATCATCCATTAGTTTTGTATTAGGAAATTGAAAATTATCCTTTGGACATGATTTATTCATGTCTCGATAATCAATGCGTATGCAAATTTGACTATTTTCTTTTTTACTAGGACGATGTTGGCAATTTAGTAAGCATATTTTTCTTCCTAGATAAAGCCTACTTCAATCAGTTTTTTGGTTTTAGTGATGACTTGCTCTTCAATCTTAAGTCTTATTAGCCCAGGTGCCTATTTGATAGGCTATATTTTTGCATTGATGGAGAGATTAAGCACTGCCACCTTCGATGAGAAACTAGGCATTTTGGTGTAGTCTTTGTATTTAGAAATAATATTTTTAGCTCTTCTATTTTATCATGCGGGAGATTTTCACTAATAAGGGTTGGCTTTGGATCTTTTTTTGTACCCAAATTTATCTCTTTGAGTTCATCAAAGTAGATTGACCATCTTCTTTGAACTCTTTTGAACTTCTTTAAGATCTACTATAAAATCTTCAGCTTGATTTTTAGGTTCCGATGATTTTTACCCCTTGTCTATAATATTGTAGGAGGTTGCATATGTCAGACACAGATCTTGGGGGTTCTCAAGATAGTGGTACGATGTTGCTCGTGCAAGACATAAATGTTGTGGTATATCTAAGACCCCATGTTGTAGATAAACCATTGCCAATAAGCCTTTGCGTATGACTATTATGCAAGAGTTCTCTAAAATAATGGGTGCATTTTTTTGTTCGCATAATGAAAATATTTCTCTCCATGAGCTTGGTTGGTGGATAAAAAGGGATGATTATCAACATATCTTCGTACTCCCACTCATCTTCACATTCTATTCATGAGCAATATGATGTAGTTTCACTTTGATTCATATAAATCGGATTCATGTTCTTTGAGACCACTTTTTAGAGGGACATTGAAAGTCATTAAGATTCCTATGTTTGTGTTTAAAGAGTAGTCAATATTTTGGAATGTGTCACTGACATAGGAACTATTTTAAAGGTATTTATAGATATCTGTTCTTCATATAACATTATCATCGAAATTGATACTTTTTAAAATTTCTTATATAAGGAACTAGGTCTTGGATCCCTGTCCTCTTGAAACTGATAGTTCACTCTTTCCTTCTCCTATTATTAGGGGTTTAAGAGTTATGGATATATCATCATCCTCTTTGGTATCACTACTACGGTGAGGTACTTAGTAAATTTTCTTCAACTTATTCTTTCCTTTATCTTTCAGTTTTCCATTATCCAGTATAGCGGCATGGATTCTCAAAAGATCGCTATCTTTTGCCCTTTACGCTTTAAAGGACTTAGCGTTATCATAGATTTGAACTTCATGAACCAAGAATAATTGTTCATCACGATCAATGTGATGTTCTTCATTATCTCGATTGTATTTCATAGCTAAATGAAGTGTTAAAGGTACTAAATCATACTCGCTGAGCCACGGTCCCCCAAGAAATGCCTTGTATGATGTATTAGAATCAATAATGTGGAACTTACCTCTGTATGTTGCTCTCTAAATCATACAGGTAAAACCATGGATCCCAAGGTTCTTTTTCGTTGTTTATTAAACCATTGAAGTAATATTATTCTTTGCATGAAGAAGATATTTCTCCCCATGAGTTCTCTCGCGATGGGTGGAGGATATTGAGGGATAATTATCATCATATCTCTATATTCCCACTCATCATCACATTCTGCTTAATGAGCAGTATGATACAGTATCGCTTTTGATTCATAGAAAAGGTATCATCATTCATTGAGACTTTTTTTGGGAGAAACATAGAAAATCATTAACATTGCTAAATTTATGTTTGACGAGGTAGTCAATGTTTTGGAAAGCATAGCTGACATAGTTACTATTTTGATGATATTATAAAATCTTCTCTTCATATACCCTTATCATCAAAATTAATAATTTTTAAAATTTCTTAAATAAAGAACTAGATCCTGGGACACAGTCCTCTTATAATTGTGTAGTACCCTTGGGCTGATGAAGGAATTTCACTTCTTTCTCAATCCTTGATTTGCTTGAATACCATACCTTATTTTCATGATTAGCTTTAAAATAAAAAAGATCAGTTGATAGTTCACTCTTTCTTTTCTATATGATTAGGGTTTAAAAGTTGTAGATATATCATCATCCTCTTTGATTTCACTACCGATGTGAGGCACGGAGCAAATTTGCTTCAATTTTTATTCTTCCCTTTATCTTTCACCTTTTCTGTATCAAGACTAGCAGCTTGGATTCTCAGAATAACGCTACCTCTTGATTTTTGCACTATAAACTACTTAGCATCATCATAAATTTTAACTTCATGCACCAGGAATGGTTATTTGTTACCAACAATGCAATGTTCTTTATTATCTCGATTGTATTTCATACATTAATAAAGTGTTGAAGACACTATACCATACTTGTGGAGCCATAGTCTTCCAAGAAGTACCATATATGATATATTAGAATCAATTACATGGAACCTTGCCTCGGTATGTAGCTCTTCAAATCTTAGAGGTAAGACCACAGATCCCAAGGTTCTTTTTCCTTGTTCATCGAACCCTTACAGGAATACTATACTTTTGGTTAGATATTGAACGTCCAGGACCAATCTTTTGAGCATTATGAGGCTCATTATTTTGATAAAGGAACCTGGATCGATCAAAATTCAATTAATTTCCATATTATAACTCTCCACTGTAACATAGAGTGGTTGATTAAGATCTGCAATTTGTAGGAGCAGATCATTATCGTAAAAGTAACTATAGTAGAATTCTACGTATACAAAGCTTCTTTCATGCTTAGCTCAGCAAAGAATGCCTCATATTGTTCATGATTCTACAAATGCTTGATGAGTGTTTTCCTAACGTCCTTGGACATAACAAGGGTATCATATATACTTAGCAGTGCAGGCAGCTTGCGGAGATAGGACAAATTTTAGGCTTTGGTGGATCTTGTGAGATAGCCTCTTGGTTTAGCTAGATATTTTTATCCTTCTCCTTTTCCTCCTCTGAGGTGGGGGAAGAACTTGTTCCCCACTTCTGAGCGGAATTTGCATCAGTTCTTTAGATAAATCATTTACAGCTTGGAAGTCATAAGTGTTCGCTACCTATTAAATTTCTTCAGAATCTAAGCACCTTCCAAGCTTTGGACATTTACGCTTAAGAATTAGCTTACTTTTATTTTTATCATCCAAAAAATATAGTTCTTCATCTGAGTCGATAAAAGGTGATGTCGTATGACACGTTTCCTTAGGATAAGCTTTTAATTGGCCTTTTAAGATTTGAGAGGTCCACCTCATCCTCTTGCATTTCTTTCACCTCTTTGGCTTATAATCTGGCATGTTTTCGTTAGAATACTTATTTCTTTTATGGATTCTAAATTAAGGTTTAAGTCAGCCAGGTTCCTCAAACCTGATAAGTTGTCCAAGAGGTTGCTGGTATTCATTGATAGAATCAATATACAGCTTGATTTTGGTCTTCTATCCTAAAGACCTCTTCTCTTCCTTCTTCAAGATTTGGACAGAGAAGCCTTTTCTCCTTGGTCTTTATAATACTTCAAGGACATCTTTTTACTTGATGTAGGCTCATCCTCAGCCAACATTATTAAGTGAAGGAGTCTTGGATCCACTTCCAATTCTAGAGCATTCATTTGACGAATGCCATTGATAGCCAGTAAGACCTTCATCATTTCCTTGGTCTTCTTGGATATATAAGTTTCCCAACCTCATTCATCTTATTGAGGTTCCTTTCCTATATTATCGTGGCATAAGCTGGAAGAAATGATATTGGCCTTCTCATGCTTAGGGTCAATTAAAACAATGTTGATAGTGTCAATTTTCCACTCTCTTGTATCTCCTTTCCACCCAATCTTTGAAAAAAAAATAATCCATAATTGGGTGACTAACAACCTGGTGGTATGGACAACAGTTCAGGTTAATAATCATGCCAGCCTGTTATGGTCGACGAGACTGGTAGATGTAGGCCAATTCTGAGTGTATGTTGAAAATTTTATCCAGTATGCTCTTCCTGAAAAGAGTATGGCTTATTAATTTTCTCCTATAAGGTAGGGGCTGTCGACTTCTACGTTAGGTGTTTTATCATTTTAGGTGCAGCAATATCCCCTTTTCCTTTTTATCAAGAGGAGAAGTAAATGCAATATTTATTTTATCCCTTTTTTGAGTCATAAACTCTATGTTATTTTCCTTTACCCTGGAGGGTTATTATTATAGTTGAAGCCAACACCCCTAGGCTTCAGCAAACTTTCAAATTTGGCACACAATCCAGTAATTCTTGGAAGGTATTGATTGCAGCCATCTGGTCATCAATGTTCCCTAGTAGGAGTTCCACAACATATTTTTTGGTTAGTTATTGTTCACACTTTAGTAAAGGTTGCTCCATCTCATGATGTATTTATAGACATACTCGTCCTTTTCTCTTCTCTGAAGGGAAAGATCTACAATAGTCACCTTCTTTCTTGCACTAGTGAAACTTTTAATAAAATTGTTTCAAGCCCATTGAATGTTTTAATTGAGTCACTTGGTAACTCAGAATATAATTCAAAAGTTGTACTAGTAGGGTTACTGAAAAATGGGTGCAGCAATAAGGTGTCATTTCCTCCAGTGTTGCCACAGGTTGTCTTAAATTGGGTTAATGTTGCCTAGGGTTCTTTGTGTGGGAAAATCTCTTAAATTGAAGTACTATGCATCCTTTAGGACATTTCACCTGGTCATATTCAATAGGATATGGGCATCCTGTAACCACTAAAGCTTCAACAATTTTGGTAGTTATAACTAGTTTCACTTTTTGATTGATAAGGTCTTTAACTTGGGTCTTATTAACTATTTCATCTTCTTAGACTGTTGTCAACATTGGCTCTTATACCTCTATCCCTTGGTTAGGAATATCTGGATCAGGAGGAGAGGCTCTAATACCTGAAGTACCCACATTCTCCTTGGGGTTTATAGGTTATGTTGAGCCAAGTGCAGCCACTAGACCAAGTTTCCCAGGTAGTTCTTTTATCACAAAATTCTTCTAATCAAGATTATCATTTAATTGGGCAATCTCCTCATCTTTTCCTCATTGGAGAGAATATTTTTCTTGCAATAATTTTCTTACAGTTTCGCTAGCCCCCTCTTCCTCAAACTCTTCTGATTGGGGAGGTATCATATTTGTAGGTATTGCCGGCTCTTGCATACCCCGTGGTTGTTCTTTATTTTGGAGATTTTACAGCTACATTCCAGTGATCTACATTCTTTGGCTAGGCTACTCAGAGGTATGGCTGACCACTCGGACCACTTCTATGTCCATGTGGTCCTTTTTTATCATTTTTTCCTCCTTATCATACTACCCATGATCGGGGAAGGCCTTTCCATCCTAATGCTCTTCATTATAGTCCTCATCCGCCTCATATTCTTCTTCTGTCCACTTTGATGCCTCTAATATATTATTTGTACATAATAACCTTTCCATTATCAGGTATGGTAAGCTTGGCGGGGGACTTCTCACCAGAATGTGACCCTTGGTCACAATTATTGGGTGGCCTTACGAGCTTTGCGCTCGTAGTTACCCTTTAATATTTTTGTTTGTTTGGGCTACTTTGGAACCCAAACCAGCTAGCCTCTTGCAGTGATCTTTAAATAATTTTCCCTAGACTCAGGGAAATATAAATTACTTGGATCGATAAGTTCCTTCGAAGGAATTGATCTTTGGTATGGTCGAAGGGGTCTCTGCTTGTAGCTTTTCCGATGAAGACTATCGTGGGATTTTTCTACTTGCTTCCTTTCAAAATCCTAGACATTGTTTAGACTCCAGTCTTCTCAGAGTAAGATGAAGAGGGAGGCCTTCATAACTTCCTTGATAAGGTTTCCTTGAAACCTCCTTCTTCTAAGAATCTCTTGAAATAAAAATGACATCTTTGTTCAATAACTTCATCCAACTCCTTATCAATTTCCCATTCTTCATAGCCTTCAGTACCTTATGAAATAGGAGGAGGTCGATTCTATCTTCTCTGGTGGTGAAGTTCTAATAAGTCTCCCATAAAGACTTCTTCAGGTTGTTTATAGTGTTATTATCCTTTACCCATCTTGATGGTTCAAAATCGTTATTGACTGGTATATTCACCTCTAGTTAATTTAGTGGCTCCTGACTTGTGGTGGGTATATTTGTCGACCCACTCACTCTAAGTTAAGCATTAGCTTTTCTCCTGGCCTTCCTTGATAGTTTCATGCCATAAGTGGAAGCTTCAGCCTCATTCCTCCTAGGAAAGAAAACAGTCTTCTCAGGAACCTCAGCTTCATTCCCTTCCGATTGGTCATATCAATAAGAATTGATTTCAACATAGTCTCGGGAACCTTTTTTGGCCAATGAGAACATTTTAGCACTAACATTGGCAGCCCCAATTTAGGCCTCTCATAGTGAATAGCAAATTTGTTCCCATTATGGCCAGCCAGGTTAGTAGTAATTAGCTTTGGTTTAGGATTATAAGCCTTCTTCTTAACTGAAGGAATTATAGGAGGCATGATTGAAAGTTTAGAGAACATGGAAGTCCTCGGTACAGTAGTATTCTCAGTAAACAACTTCCTAGTCAATACAGCTTCGTTAGGAAGGAAGTTAAATACTTCAGAAATATTTTTGAATTATAACATTATGCCAGTATGATCAGTCTCAATCAAGGTCTGGGGGAATTGGACTTGCGATCCTTCCCTAAGTTTAATGGTCATTATACTATTGAAAGGTGACATGTTTTAGTAACCTACAATAGAACTTGCAGGGATTAGAGTCAACTAATTTCTATTGCTCAGGAAAATAAGACTTCATGAAAAAGCTACTACCCTAGAGCGATATTGATGATATTATGATGCCTGTCAATAATTTACTGACCATTTAACTCAGGGAAGGATCACAAATCCACTTTCCCCAGACTGTGAATGAGACTAGACATACTGGAGCAATGTTACAATTCGAAAATGTTTCTGAAGTATTTAACTTTCTCATGACAAGGTTGTATCAGCTAGGAAGGTGATGACTTAGAATACCACTTTACTGAGGCCTTCAATATTCCGTAAATTTTAAATCACGCATATCATAATTCTTCAACCAGGAAGAAGGCTTAAAAGCCTAAATAGAAGCAAAATACTACTGACCTGGTTGGCCATAATGTGAATAAATCTATTATTGATAATAAGAGGCCTAATACTGGGGCTACTAATGTCAGCACCAAAATGTTCCCGTTGGCCAAACAAAAGTCTCCTAAGCCTAATTTGAAATTAATTGTTATTAATATGGATAATCAAAAGAGGAACAAAGATGAGGTTCCTGAGAAAACTATTTTCGTTCCTAGGAGGAATGATGCGGAAGCTTCCACTTCTAGCACCAAACTATCAAGGAAGGGCAGGAGAAAATCTTATGCTTGACTTATTGTGATTGGGTGGATAAATACACCCACCCCAATTTAAGAGCCACTACCTCAACCAGAGGCAAATATACCCATCAATAATGGTTTTGAACCATTTAGGTGCGTAAAGCGGAGTAATGCCAGAGGCGTCCTAAAAAAGTTTTTATAGGAGACTTTAGCAAGCTGCCTCCATTGGAGAAGAAAGAATCAGCCTCCTCCCTTCTTCACAAGCTACTCAAGGCTATGATGAATAGGAAACTAATAAGTATTGAAGTCGTTGAACAAAGATGCCATTTTGATTTCATGAGATTCTTGGAAGAAGGAGGTTTTAACAAAACCTAATTCAGGAAAAGATAGAGGCCTTCCTCATTGCCTTAATCTGAGAAGAATTGAGTCTGACAACATCCAAGATTTGAAAGGAAGTAACAGGGAAAATCCCAGAGTAGTCTTCATCAAGTAGGCTACAACTAAAGACCCCTTTGACCATACCATAGGTTGATTCATTCAAAGAACTTATAAGTCCAAGTGATCGATATTGCTTAGAGTCTAGGGAAAATTATTTGAACATCATTACTAGAGGCTAGCAGGTTTGGGTTTTAAAGGAGCCCAAACAAACAAAAATTTTAAAGGGTGACTATGAGAGAAAAGCATGTAAGGCTGCCCAACAATTATGACCAAGGGTCACATTTTGGCAAAAGTCCCCTGCCAAGTCAACCCTACTTGACAAGGAAAAGGCTTGCGAAGAAAGTTTTGACTCTGTAATAATCCATTGGACGCATCGAAGTTGGCTAGAAGAAGAATATGAGGGTGATAAGGACTACAATGAAGAACACTAGGATGAAAAGGCATCCCCAATAATTAGATTTGTGATTAGGAGAAAGAAATGATAAAAAAGAACCATATAGACATTGAAGTGGTTCGAGTGGTCCCTAGGATCAAACGACCTTGTCGAACAATTAATATTATGATATGGAGGAAGAAATGATAAACAAGGACTATATGAACATGGAAGTGGTTCGAGTGGTTAGCCATACCTCCGAGCAGCCTAGCCAATGAATACAGACTCATTAGAATACAGCTTGAAATCCCAAAAATAAAGAACAACTATGGGATATACAAGAGCCAGCAATGCTTGAAAATTCGACACCTCCCCAATTAGAAGATGTGGAGGAAGAGGAGGCTACAGACGATGTAAGAAAATTGCTGCAAGAAATGCAACCTCTCCAATGGGAAAAATTCCAAGAGATTACCCAATTAAATTTTTGTCTTGATGAGTTGAATTTTATGATAAAATCACTACTTGGAGAACTTGGTCTAGCGGCTGCACTTGGTAGAATACAACCTATAAATCCCCAAGAAAATGTGGGTACTTAAGGTATTAGAGTTTCACCTCCTGATCCAGATATTCCTAACCAAGGGATAGAGCTACAAGAGTCGATGTTATCAATAGTCAATACAGATGATATAGTCAGCAAGACCCAGATTGAAGACATTATCAATCAAAAAGTGAAACTAGTTATCATTGCTAAAGCTTTAGTGGGTACAGGTCGCCTATATCCTATTGAGTATGACCAGGTGAAATAATTTAAAGGATACATGATAATTCAATTAAATACATTTTTTGGCAGAGAGAACCTTAGGCCATATTTAGCCTAATTTAAGGCTACCTGTGGTAACACCAGAGGAAATGACACCTTGTTGTTGTGATAATTTGTCAACAACCTTATAGGCACGGCTTTTGAATGGTAAGCTTAGAAGCCAATGGCCACTACCTTACAGGAGAAAATTAATAAGCTTTACCATTTTAAGAAAAAATGTACTAGCAAAATTTTCTGATATGCACTCAGGATTTGTCTACAGCTACCAAAGTCTTGCCAACCACAATAGGCTGGCATGATTAATGACTTGAACTATAGTCCATACCACTGGGTCCTTAGTCACACAATCAAGGATTATTTTATCTTCAAAGATTGGGTGGAAAGGATCTATAGGAGTGATGAATTGATGCTATCAGACAATATATTAATTAATCACAAGCGGGAGAAGGAACCCCAATAAGATGAAGGAAAATATAAAAAAGGAACCCCAACAAGATGAAGGAGGTTGGGAAACTTACATATCTAAAAAGACCAAGCAAATGATTAAGGTCTTACTAGCTATCAAGGGCATTTGTCAAAAGAATAATTTAGAATTGGAAGGGGATCCAAGACTCCGCTTGACAAAGTCGGCTGAGGAAGAGCCCATGTCAAGTAAAAGGAAGTCCTTGAAGTATTACAAAGACCAAGGAGGAAAGGCTTCTGTGACCAAATTTTGAAAAGATGAAAGAAGAACAGGACGTTGGGATAAAAGACTGAAATCCAATGGCACATCAATTCTATCAATGAATACTAGTAATTTTCTAGATGACCTATCAGGTTGCAAGACTACAAGGCTGATTTACAACTCCATTCAAAATCTGAAGAAGAAACAGGTATTCTAATGAAAAGTTATCGGGTTATATGCCAAAGAGGTGAATGAAATATGAGAGGATGAGGTGGACCTCTCAATTCTAAAAAGGTTAATTCAAAAGCCTGTCTTAAGGAAACATGCCATACAGCATCATTATTTTTGGACTCAGTCAAGAAACTATGTTTTTCGAACGACAAAAATAAGTGTAAGCCAACTCTTAAGAGTAAAGTCGAAAGCTTGGAAGAAACTTGAATTCTAAAGAAACTAAAGAGGTAGCGAACACGGATGACTCCCATGCTGAAGATGATTCATTTGAGGAAGGAATACAAATTCAGCTGAGAAGTGGGAAATAAGTTCTTCGTCCACCTCAGAAGAAGGTAAAGGAGTAGGATAAGAATATCTAGCCAACCAAGCGGATATGCTACAAGATCCACCTAAGCCTAAAACTACAAGTGCAACTGTGGATTAATATATCTTGCCCCATCTCCACAAGCTTCCTGCACTTCTGAGTATATATGATGCCCTTATTATTTCCAAGGACTTTAAGGAAACACTCATCATGTCTTTGCAGAATCATTAATAGTATGAGGCATTCTTTACTAAGCAAAGCATGAAAGAAGCTTTATATATGTAGAATACTGCTATAATTAGATATCAATGTTATCTTAACGGATAACATAAAATGTCACAGTTTTTGCATAGGAAAAAATAATGTTAAACACTACTTTTCAATTGGTAAATACTTCGCTTCATCCCCTATTAATCGAGGACTACTATAGTAAAGGGAATTTTCTTTGCCATTGGCATTATCTTGTGCCAATAATGCTCCGAGCGATTCCTCCAAAGCTATTGTATACAAAATTTGTAGTTTACCTGGAGTAGGAGTAGTGAGAATTAGGGGATTCAACAGATATTATTTGATATTATTACATGCCTCCTGACAAGCATTATCCCATACAAAAGGATTATTTTTCTTCTCAATCATGCCAAGGGTTGGCATCTACCCTAGATATTAAATATAAATCTTCGGATATATGTCAATCTTCTTTGAAATGAATGAAGTTATCTTAAAGTTTTTGGAGATGGCATTTCCACCATTGCTTGAATTTTATCAAGATCAATTTGGATTCCCATATGCAATACAATAAGTTTGAGAAATTTTTCAGAAGACACACCAAGAGGGCATTTAAGTGGATTCTTTTTCAAATTGAATTTGTGAATTCTTTCAATTATAATTTTGAGATCATTTACATATTAACATTAAATTATATTCTTTACAACTAGATGATCAACATAACATTCAACATGCTTGTCAATAAGACCATCGAAGATGCAAGTCATCATCCTTTGATAGGTGGCCCCAATATTTTTCAATCCAAATGAAATAACTCTGTAATATTATAGGCAGTATGAATTTCATAATCTAGGTCCATTTCAATCTGATTATAAATTGATGATCTATCCATGAATGAGAACACATCATGGTTCGACGTATTATCATCCATGAGTTTTGCATTTGGAAGTGAAAAATCATCCTTCAGACATGCTTTATTCATATCTTGATAGTCAATACACATGCAAATTTAACCATTTTTCTTTATTCACATCGTGGTTTGATGTATTATCATCCATGATGTCGGTAATCCAGTCAGCATATTTTTCTTCCTGGATAAAGCCTACTTCAATCAACTTTTAGTATTAGCGACGACATGCATTCAATCTCAAGCATATTCATCTAGGAGCTTAATTGACAGACTATATTTTTGCATTGATGGAGAGCTTAAGCATTTCCACTTCCTGTGAATAGCTTTGTATTTAAGAAATAGTTTTTTTAGTCTTCTGTTTTATGTGAAGATAGTAATAGTTTTTTTAGCTTCTTGTATTTTATCTTGTTTGCATTTGTATCCGAATTTATCTCTTTGAGTTCATCCACAATAGCTTGACCACCTTTTTAAATCTTTTGAGATTCTTTTAGATCTACTATTAGATGTTCAGCTTGATTTTTGGGTTTCGATAATCTTTCCACCTTGTGTATAATACTATAAGAGGATGCATACGTGAGACGTAGATGTTGGGGGTTCTCAAGATAGTGGTAGGATGCTGCTCGTGTGAGACATTAATATCGAGTATATCCAAGACCCCATTTTGTATACAAACCATTAGTAATATGCCTTTGTGAATGCCAATTATGCCAGAGTTCTGTGAAATAACCTGCACATTTTTTTATTTACACAAAGAAAAATATTTCTCTCCATGAGCTTTCTCATAATGGTTGGAGGATATAGAGAGACGAGTATCAACATATCTTTGTACTCCCACTCATCTTTGCATTCTATTTCATGAGCAGTATGATGCGGTATCACTTTTGATTCATAGAAAATGGATTCACGTTCATTGAGACCTCATTTAAGGGGAATATAGAAAGTCTTTAAGATTCCTATGTTTGTGTTTAAAGAGGTGGTCAATATGTTGGAATGCGCTGCCTATATAGGTACTATTTTAAAGATATTTATAGATCTCTACTCTTCAGATATCATTAACATCGAAATTGATACTTTTTGCAATTTTATAATTATGAAACTAGGTCCTGGCTCCCCTTCCTCTTTAAACTGATAGTTCACTCTTTCTTTTTTCTATAATTAGAGGTTTAAAAATTATGGATATATCATCGTGCTCTTCGTTATCACTACCAAGGTGAGGTACTTAGCAAATTTTCTTTAATTTATTCTTGCCTTTATCTTTCGACTTTCCTTTATCCAGCATAGGGGCCTGGATTCTAAGAAGATCATTATCTTTTGCCTTTTATGCTAAGTTTTTGGTGTCATCATAAATTTTGACTTCATGCACCAAGAATGATTATTCATCACCATCAATGTGATGTTCTTCATTATCTCGATTGTATTTCATACATAGAAGAAGTGTTAAAGGTACTATAACATACTCGTGTAGCCATGGTCCTCTAAGAAGTGCCTTGTATGATGTATTAGAATCAATTCCATGGAACTTACCTCTATATGTACCTCTCCAAAGCTTAGAAGTAAGACCATGGATCCCAAGGTGCTTTACCCTTGTTCATTGAACCCTTGCAGGAATACCATTCTTTGAACGAAGAAGATATTTCTCCCATGAGTTTTCTCATAATGCGTGGAGGATATTGAGGGATAATTATCAACATATCTCCATATTCTCACTCATCATCTCATTCAATTTAATGAGCAATATGATACGATATCACTTTTGATTCATAAAAAAGGGATCTTCACTTATTGAGACATTTTTTTTGAGTAATATCAAAAATCTTTAAAATTGTTATATTTATGTTTGACGAGGTAGTCAATATTTTGGAATACGCCACCGACATAATTATTATTTTGATGATATTTGTAAAATCTGCTCTTTAAATATGTTTATCATCAAAATGAATACTCTTTGTAATTTCTTAGATATGGAACTAGGTCCTAGCTCCCATTCTTCTTATAATTACGTAGTACCCTTGGGTAGATAAAGGAATTCTACTTCTTCCTTAATGCTTGATTTGCTCGAATACCATACCTTATTTGTATGATTAGCCTTACAATCAAAAAGGTTGGTTGATAGTTAACTCTTTCTTTTCCCGATGATTAGGGGTTTAAAAGTTGTGGATATATCATCATCCTCTTTTCTATCACTACCAATGTGAGGCACCGAGCAAATTTGCTTCAATTTTTTCTTCCCTTTATCTTTTGTCTTTCCTTTATCCAGTATAGCAACTTGGATTCTCAGAAGATCACAACTTTTTGATTTTTGCACTATAAAGTACTTAGCATCTTCAGAGATTTTAACTCGTCTACCAAGAATGGTTTTTTGTCACCAACAATGCAAAGTTCTTCATTATCTTGATTGTATTTAATACATTAATAAAGTGTTGAAGGCACTATATCATACTCGTGGAGCCATTGTCTTTTGAGAAGTACTTTATATGATATATTATAATCAATTATGTGGAACCTTGTCCCTGTATATAGCTCTTTAAAGCTTAGAGGAAACCCAAAAATCCCAGGGTTGTTTGCCCTTGTTCATTAAACCATTGTAGGAATACAATACTTTTAGTTAGATATTGAATGTCCAAGACCAATCCTTTGGGCATTCTATGACTCATTATTTTGATAGTAACCTATAGATCAAAATTCTGTTAATTTCCACGTAATAACTCTCCACCATAACATAGAGTGGTCGATTAAAATCTATAATTCCCAGGAGCAGAGCATTATCACAAAATTTATTGTAGTAGAATTGCATATATAAAGCTTCTTTCATGCTTTGCTTGGTAAAGAATGCCTCATACTGTTCAGGATTCTACAGATGCTTAATGAGTGTTTTCCTAAGGTCCTTGGACCTAGTAAGGGCATCATATATACTCAGTAGTGCAGGCAGCTTGTGGAGATAGGACAATATATTGTAATCAACATTTGCACTTATAGTTTTAGACTTTGGTGGATCTTGTGGCATAGCCGCTTGGTTGGGCTAGATATTTTTATCCTGCTCCTTTGCCTTCTTCTGAGGTGGGGAAGATCTTGTTTCCCATTTCTCAGTTGAATTTGTATCACTTCTTCTAATGAATCATCTTCAGCTTGAGAGTCTTTTGTGTTCACTACCTCTTCAGATTCTTCAGAATCCAAGCTGCTTATAAGCTTTGGACATTTATGCTTAAGAGTTAAATTACTCTTATTTTTATCATCTAAAAAATATAATTCTTTGTCTGAGTCCATAAACGGCGATGTCGTATGGCATATTTCCTTAGGACAAGCTTTTTAGTTACCCTTTTAAGAATTATGAGGTCCAACTCATCCTCTTATATTTCTTTAACCTCTTTGGCTTATAATCTGGTATGTTTCTGCTGAAATACTTATTTCTTCTATGGATTCTAAATTGAGGTGTAAGTCAGCCAGGTAGTCCTCTAACCTGATAACTCGTCTAGGAGGTTGGTGATATTCATCGATAGAATCAATGTACTACTTGATTTTAGTCTTTTATCCTAAAGATCTCTTCTTCTTTCTTCTTAGAGATCTGGACACAGAAGCCTTTCCTCCTTGGTCTTAGTAATACTTCAAAGACTTCTTTTTACTTAATGTAGGCTCCTCCTCAACTGACATTGTTAAGCGGAGGAGTCTTAAATCCACTTCCAATTCCAGAGCTTTCATTTGACGAATGCCCTCGATAGCAAAAAAGACCTTCATCATTTCCTTGTTCTTCTTAGATTTGTAGGATTCCCAACCTAGTTCATCTTGTTGAGATACCTTTCCCACATTATCCTGGCCAAGCTAGAAGAAATAACATTGGTATTCTCCTCCTTGGGTTCAATTAAAACATTGCCTGATAGTGTCATTTTGCCACTCCTGTAAATCCTTTCCACTCATTCTTTGAACACAAAATAATCCTCAATTGGGTGACTAACGACCTGGTGGTATGGACAGTAGTTTGGGGTGTTAATCATGATAACCTATTCTGATCGACGAGACTCTGGAAGCTGTAGGCCAATCTTGAGTACAGGTCAAAAAATTTTGCTAGTACGTTCTTTCTTAAAAGAGTACGACTTATAAATTTTCTCCTATAAGGTAGGGAACATCGGCTTCTCCTTTACGTGTTTTATCATTTTAGGTGCAGAAATTTCCCCTTTTTCCTTTTTTTCAAGAGGAGAAGTAAATGCAATATTTACTTCATCTCTCCATGAGTCATAAACTCTAGGTTATTTTTCTTTACCCGTAGTGCTAGTATTATAGTTGAAGCCAATACCCCTAGGCTTGGGCAACCTTTCAAATTTGGCAACACGATCCAGTAATTCTAGTTAGGTATGGATTGCAGGCATTGCCAAGTAGGGAGCTATTTGGTCAATAATGTTCCTTCGTAGGAGTTCCACAATATATTTTTTGGCTAGTTGTTGTGCACACCTTAAGCTAAGGTTCCTCCACTTCATGATGTATTTAATATAAGACTCATCCTTTTTTCTACTCTAAAGGGAAAGATCTATAATAACCACCTTTGTTACACCAGTGAACCTTTTAACAAACATTATTTTAAGCTTGATGAATGTTTTAATCGAGTCATTCGTTAACTCAGCGTACCATTCAAAAGCTGTGCCTCCAAGGCTGCTGAAAAATAGGAGCAACAACAAGGCATCATTTCCTCTATTGTTATCGCAGGTAGCCTTAAATTGGGTTAAATGTTGCCTAGGGTTCTCTATGCCGAAAATTGTCTTGAATTAGTAGGCATTGCCAGCTCTTACATACCCTATAGTTGTTCTTCATTTTGGGGATTTATAGCTGCATTCTAGCAAGTTTGCATTCTTTGGCTGGGCTGCTCGGAGGTATGACTAACCACTTGGACCACTTCCACATCTATGAGGTCCTTTTTTGTCATTTCCTCTTGCTTAATATCCTTAAAGTCCTTTTTGGCATTCTATTAATATCCAGCTCAACCAAGTAGCTATGCCACAAGATCCACCAAAACCTAAAACTATAAGTGTAAATATGGATTATAATATCTTGTCCCATCTCTGCAAGTTGCCTGCACTTCTGAGTATAAATGATACCCTTGTTTTGTCCAAGGACTTTAGGGAAATACTCATCAAGTATTTGTAGAACCATGAATAATATAGGGTGTTCTTTGCCGAGTAAAGCATGAAAGAAGCTTTATATATATAGAATATTGTTGTAGTTACTTTAAACGATAATGATCTACTCTAGAGAACTGCAGATCATGATCAACCACTTTATGTTATGGTGGAGAGTAACAATGTGGAAATTAATAAAATTTTGATCAATCTAGGTTCCTTTGTCAATCAAAGGAGTCTCAGAAAGCTCAAATGATATGTCTTGGACATTTAATATCTAACCAAAAGCATAGTATTCCTGCAAGGGTTGAATGAATGAGGGCAACGAACCTTGGTATTGATGGTCTTACCTCTAAGCTTTGGAGAGATACAAATAGAGGCAATGTTCAACATAATTGATTCTAACACATCATTCAAGGCACTTCTTGGATGACCATGTCTACACGAGTATATTATAGTTCCTTCAACACCTCATCAATGTATAAAATACAATCAAGATAATAAAGAACATCATATTGATGGTGATTAATAATCGTTCTTGGTGCATGAAGTTAAAATTTATGATGATTCTAAGTACTTTATAGCGTAAAAGTCAAAAGGCAATGATCTTTCTAGAATCCAAGCTGCTATACTGGATAAAGGAAAGCAGAAATATAAAGGAAAGAATAAATTGAAGGAAATTTGCTCAGTACTTATATCGGTAGTGATACCGAAGAGTATAATGATATATCCAGTACTTTTAAAACCCTAATCATAGGAAAAAGAAAGAGTTAATTATTTGTTGTCTTTTTTTATTACAAAGCTCAACATACAAATAAGGTATGGTGTTCGAGCAAATCTAGCATTGAGGAAGAAATCGAATTCCTTTATCAGCCTAAGGGTACTATGAAATTTTAAGAGGTTCGGGACCCGGGACCCAGTATCCAGTTTCATATCTAAGAAAATTACAAAAAGTACCAATTTGAATGATAAGGTATCTAAAGAGAATATATCTATAAAGATCATCAAAATAATACCTCGCACGAGCAGCATCTTACCACTATCTTGAGTGCCCCCGACATCTGCGTCTTACGTATGCAATCTCTTATACCACCATAAACAAGGAGGAACGATTATCTGGCCCTGAAAATCAGCTGAACATCTAATAGTAGATCTAAAATAAGCTCCAAAAGAGTTTGAAGAAGGTGGTCAAGCTATTGTGGATGAACTCAAAGAGATAAATTTGGTGAAGAAGACCCAAAGCCAACCTTTATTAGTGCAAATCTTCCGCACGATAAAATAGAAGAGCTAAAAAAGCTACTTCTTAATTATAAAGGCTGTTTCGAGTGGAACTACACTAAAATGTCTGGTTTATCACCAGATGTGGAAGTGCATAACCTCTCAATTAATGCCAAAGTATAGCCTATCAAACTGGCACCTAGGCAAATGTGCCTTAAGATTAAAGATCAAGACAAAAAGCTCATTGAAGCTAGCTTTATCTAAGAAGAAAAATCTACTGACTGGATTGCCAACATCATCTCAGTAAAAAGAAAAATGGTCAAATTCACATATACATTGACTAATGGGACCTGAATAAAGCAAGTTTGAAGGATGATTTTCCACTTCCTAATATAGAACTCATAGTCAATAATACGTCAAACCATAATATATTCTCATTCATGGATGGATTGTCAGGTAATAATTAGATTAAAATAAACCCAAATGACAACAATCACATTGCCTTTCAAACCCCTAACGCCATATACAGTTACAAAGTTATGCTATTTAGATTTAAAAATGTTGAGTCCACCTATCAAAGGATGATGGCCCACATGTTTGATGATCTTATTCATAAGCATGTAGAATGTTATATTGATGATCTAGTTGTAGAAAGCAGAATTCAACATCAACATCTAAACAATCTAAAAATTGTATTCGAAAGGATTCACAAATTCAATTTGAAAATGATTCGCTTAAAAATGTGCTTTTGGTGTGTCATCCAAAATTTTTATCATAATTATTATACGCCATATAAGAATCAAAATTAATTCTAATAAAATCTAAGCGATAGTGGAAATGTCACCTCCAAAAACTCTAAGAGAACTTCATTCATTATAAGGAAGATTGACTTATATTCAAAGATTTATATCTAATCTCTAGAATATATGTCACCCCTTCGCATGATTGATGAAGAAAAAATACTCCTTTCATGTGTGACAATGCTTGTTAGGAGGCATTTAATAGCAAAAAACAAATTTATTGAATCTACTAATTCTTGCTGCTCCTATTCTGGGTAAAACCCAAATTTTATTTACAGCAGCTTTGGAGAAATCATTTAGAGCATTGCTAGTGCAAGATAATGCTGATGGCAAATTAAATGCCCCTTACTCTATCAGTCATCAACTAATAGGGGCTGAATCAAAGTATTTACCAATTGAAAACAGTGTTTAGCTTTAATTTTTGCTACACAAAAAATGTGACATTATATGTTATATCATAAGATAACATTGATATCTATGGTGGATCCATTAATGTTTTTAATGACTAGACCAACTGTGACAAGTTTCTAGCTAGATGGATTGATATAACATACATACCACAAAAGGTTGTGAAAAGACATACGCTAGCCGATTTTCTCGCTATCAATCCCTTACCTGTATGATTTCCACTTAGTGATAAGCTACCAGATGAGCAGATACTCGAAGTTAGAAAATACTTGCAAGAATGATGTCTATTTTGATGGAGCTTCATCAATAAAATAAGCTAGACTGCCTACTCCCAATAGTTCAGGTCATCGCCATTCATCAAGACGAATACTTTTACTCCTATAGCTGATAGAACCATTACCTCTCATTCCATCAATAATGGTTGAATTATTAAAAGATAAGCGCTAACTAGATGAAGAAGACGAGACTCTAGAGTGAATCGAGAAGAAAGACCTCCTCATCTTCATAAGCTATTGAACTGTGAAGAACAGGAAATTAATGAGCTGGATGAAGTATTAAACAAATGTTCTAATTTAGAGAATCTGAAAGAATGATGTTTTAAAGAAAGCTTATAGAGGAAGTGACATAGGCCTTCCTCATTACCTTAATCTAAGAAGAATGGAGCTTGGATAATGTCCAGGATTTGAATGAAAGCAAGAGGGAAAATCCCATGATAGTCCTCATCAGGAATGCTACAAGCAAAGCCCTTCGATTGTACCATAGGTTGATTCTTTCAAAGGAACTTATTGGTCCAAGTAACCAATATTGCCCTAAATTTAGGGTAATTTAATTGAAGATCATTGCAACAAGCCAACAGGTTTGGGTTCTAAAGGATCCCAAACAAACAAAAGTTTTAAAGGGTGACTACTAGAGAAAGCTCGTAAAAGGCTGTCCAACAATTATGACCAAGGGTCACATTCTTGCGAGAAGTCCCCCGTTAAGCCTACCCAACTTGATAAGGGAAAGGCTATTATGTACAAAGAATGTCCTGACTCTCCAATAATTCGTTGGAGGCATCGAAGCAAGCTAGAAAAAGAATGTGAGACTGATGAAGACTACAATGAAGAAATTGGAATGAAAAGGCCTTCCCTGACAATGGGTATTATGATAATGAGGAAGAAATGACAAAAAAGGACCACATGGATGTGGAAATGGTCTGACTGACCAGCCATAACTCTGAGCAGCCTACTTAATGAATACAAACTTTTCAGAATGTAGTTATAAATCTCTTAATTGAATAAGAATTGTGGGCATGCAAGAGCCCGCAATGCCTTTAAATATGGTACCTCCCTAATCAAAAGATGTAGAGGAAGAGTAGACTAGCGAAGCTGTGAGAAAATTGAAGCAAGAAATGTAATCTATCTAATGGGGAAAAGACCAGGAGATTGCCCAATTAAATGTTCATCTTGATGAGATGAATTTCATGATAAAGGATCTACTTGAGAACTTGTCTAATGACTATGCTGGGCAGAAAACAACTTGTAAACCCCTGAGAGAATATGGGTACTTGAGGTGTTAAAGCCGCTCCTCCAAATCTAGATATTCCTAACCAATGGATGGAGGAAAAAGAGCCGATGGTGACACAACGATCAAAGAAGATAAAATAGTTAAGAAGAGCCAGATTGAAGGCCTTATCAATTAAATAGGGAAAGTAGTTATCGCGACTAAAACTACTAAAGCTTTAGTCGGTACATGTCACGTATATCCTATTGAATATGACCATGTGAAATATTCTGAAGGATATGTGGTACATCAATTCAAGAAATTTTCCAACACAGATATCCATTGGCAATATTTTGCCCAATTTAAAGCTACTTATGGTAACTCTGAAGAAAATGAAACCTTGTTGTTGTGCCAATTTGTTAGCAGCATTACATGCATAGCTTTTGAATGGTATGCTAAGTTAACAAATGACTCGATTAAAACATTCATCGAGCTTGAAATAATTTTCATAAAAAGATTTACTAGTGTGACAAAGAAGGTGACTATTACAGATCGAGCGAAGAAAGAAGGATGAGTCTGTCTCCAAATACATCACAAGATGGAGGAACTTCAGCATGAAATGTGAACAACAACTAACCGAAAAACATTGACAACCGAATGGCCCCCTACTTAGCCATGTCTATAATCAATACCTTCCAAGAATAACTTGATTGTGCAGCCAAATTTGAAAGGTTGCCAAAACCTAGAGGTATTGGCTTCAACTAGAATAATAACCGTATTGGTAAAGGCAAACATCCTAGAGTTTATGACTCAATGAGGGATGAAGTAAACAATACATTTACTTCTCCTCCTGATAAAGAAGAAAAAGGGGAAATAGGTGCGCCAAAAATGAAAAAATAGGTAAATGAGAAGCCGATGACCCCTACCTTATAGAAGAAAATTAATAAGCCGACATTATTAATGAACCAAACTACTGTCCATACCACTTGGTCGTTAGTCACCTAATTGAGGATTATTTTGTGATAAAAGATTGGGTGGAAAGGAGCTACAAGAGTGGCGAATTAACACTATCAGATAATGTACTAATTAACCTCAAGCCAGATAAGGCCAAGGTCATTTCATCCAGCGTGTGTGAAGAAAATATAGGAAAGAAACCCTGAAAAGATGAAGGACGTTGGGAAACTTACATACATAAAAAGACCAGAAAAAGATGAAGGTCTTACTGGCTATCGAGGGAATTTGTCAAAAGAATGGTATAGAATTTGAAGTGGATCCAAAACTCCTCCACTTAACAAATTCGACTGAGGAGAAGCCTCCATCAAGTAAAAAGAAGTCCTTGAAGTATTACAAAGACTAAGGAGGAAAGGCTTATGCATCCAGATCTTGAAGAAGAAAAAGAAAATATCATTGGGATAGAAGACTAAAATCAAGTGGTACATCGATTCTATCAAAGAATACCAACAATCTTCTATACGATCTATCAGGTTGGAAGACTACATGGCTAACTTACACTTCAATTCAAAATTCGAAGAAGAAATACGTATTATGATAGAAACCAACCAGGTTATAAGCCAAAGAGGTGTAGCTTAGATTCTGAAGAAACTAAAGAGGTAGCAAACACGAAAGACTCCCTTCTTAAAGATGATTCATTTGAAGAAGTGGTGCAAATTCAATTGAGAAGTGGGAAACAAGTTCTTATTTCATCTCAGAAAAAGGAAAAGGAGTAGTGTAAGAATATCCATTTCAACTAAGCTGCTATGCCACAAGCCCCCCCAAAGCCTAAAACTATAAGTATAAATATTAATTACAATATCTTATCCCATCTCTACAAGCTGCCTCCACTGCAGAGTATATATGATTCCATTGTTATGTCCAAGGACCTTAGAAAAATACTCATCAAGCAATTACAGAATCCTGAACAGTATGAGGCATTCTTTGTCGAGCAAAGCATGAAATAAGCTTTGTATACACAGAATACTACTACAACTACTTTTGTTATAATGATCTTCTTGGGAATTATAGATCATAGTCGACCACTCTAAGTTGTGGTGGAGAGTAATATTATAGAAATTAACAGAATTTTAATCAAACCAGGTTCCTTTATAAATCTAATGAGCCTCAGAATGCTCAAAGGATTGGCCCTCGATGTTTAATATCTAACCAAAAGCACACAATTCCTACAAGGGTTCAATGAATAAAGGCAAAGAAACTTGGGATTCGTGGTCTTATCTCTAAGCTTTTGAGAGCTACATAGAGAGGCAAGTTCCTATAATTTGTTTTAATACATCATACAAAGCACTTCTTGGAAGACCATGGTTCCACGAGTAAGTTATATTTCCTTCAACACTTCATCTATTTAAAAAATATAATCTTGATAATGAATAACATCGCATTAATGGTGACAAACAATCGTTCTTGGTGCCTGATGTTAAAATCTATAATGACACCAAGTACTTTATAGGGAAAAATTAAAAAGTCAATGATCTTCTGAGAATCCAAGCTGCTATGCTGGATAAAGGAAAACCAAAAGATAAAGGCAAGAATAAATTGAAGCAAAACTATAAAGTACCTCACCTCAATAGTGATACCAAAGAGGATGATGATACATCAAAAACTTTTAAAACCCTAATCATAGGAAGAAGAAAGCGTGAACTATTAGCCATATCTTTTAATTAGAAAGCTAATCATGCAAATAAGGTACACAGTTCGAGCAAATCAAGCATTGAGAAAGAATAGAAATTCCTTTATAAGCCCAAGGGTACCACAAAATTTCAAGAGGAAGGGTACCCAGGACCTAGGTCCATATCTATGAAATTAAAAAAAGTATCAATTTTGATGATAAGAGTGTTTGAAGAGCAGATATCTAGAAATATCATCAAAATAGTACCTATGCTCGCAACGCATTTCAAAATTTTGATTATCTCGTCAAACACAAATTTAAGAATGTTAAAGACTTTTCATATTCACCCCAAAAGGGGTCTCAATGAATGTGAATCTCTTTTCTATGAATCAAAAGTGATACCATGTTATACTACTCATGAAATAGAATGCAAAGATGAGTGGGAGTACAGAGATATGTAGATAATCATCCCACAAAAGATTATGAGAGGACATGTGCTAGCAAATTTTCTAGCAACCCATCCTTTACTTTTATGATTTCCACTTAGTGCCAAGCTACCAGATGAGTAGATACTCGAAGTTGAAGAGAAAATACACTTGTAAGAATATGAGCTATACTTTGAAGGAGCTTCATCAATAAAATCAGCTGGACTGCCTAAACTCTTAAGAGTTCTAGTGGGCATTGACCTTATATTCATAACCCCACAAGCTGGAATACATTGATACTCATACAGCTTGATAGAACCCCATATTAATAATAAAGCTGAATATGAAGCTCTAATATCGGATCTTGAGCTTATGAAAATCCATAAACTCCATATATATGGAGATTCTTAACTTATAATTAAGCAAATAGCATGTGCTTTTAAAATTAATAAGCTCGAGCTAATCTCATATCATGAGTATGCTTTGAAACTCCTAGAATAAATCCTTGAAGTAACCCTAACTAGGGCTACACATGATAAAAATGGCAAACCCGATGCACTTGCAAAGCTGGCTAAAAAAAGTGGTGAATTCCCAACGAGATCTGATCATTCTAAAGAAATTTATAGCTTGTCTGGTTATATGACATCCTCTCAATCAAAGAATCCAAAAGCGAAATAGATAGGCTATAAATTTCTTTCATTTAAGAAATATGTATTTAAATTGAATTTATATTTAATATATTTCTCGCTTCATTTTTAGCACCCTGGCATGCACCTGTTGATTTGCTGGGCTCTCTTATTTTGGAACCAGCTGGCATAGACACTTTATATACTCTTTCGGGCCTACATGAGTTCACTCCCAGTGGTTGCTTTGTCTTTGACCCTTTTAAATTCCACTTAGGTGATCATCGGTGACATGTCATGAGGATTTTGATAGGATGCTCAGCTTACTCATAGTGACTCTACCCAGCTACTATATGGGAGCAATGTTGATGTTACTGTGATGGAGCTTATTACCAATCCTTCCTTGGCTCAGCTGGTCGCAGTCTATTAATCAGAGGGATCCTCATTAGGTATTATTTCTCACCCAGGTAATCATCGATCTGCTCCGTTTATAGAGGACTTTCAATTCTCAGGTATATATATATTATATATATATATATATATATATATTCTATATATATATATATATACTTTGTAATGATAACTACTCCCTACTTGTTCAGGTCTGAAGCTTTTATAATTTGAGTCAAGATCAGTGTTTTGGGCCATTCACTCTTTTAGTCAATGGTGGCCAAAATGAGTGCAGTATGTTGTTGTTGTACTGCGAGCTTTGCTATTGATAGTGGACCTTGACATTCTACTAGACTTGTTCAGCTTCCACACAGATACTAGTTTACTCTTAAACTTAACTACATCCTTTGGTATTTGTGATAGCATTTTGCAGACTTGGAAGTTCCTCTACCACACTATTGAGTTTGCAATATTTTAGTTGCACTTCACTTTTAAGAAGTTATCTTAAATAGTTCTTACTGATTTAGAGACTGAAGCTAGAACTGCCTGTGATAAGTTGAGGAGAGCTCTCCTTGATCTAAATTTCAGTTACAGGCCTTGTAGTATTGTTAGTGAAACATCTCTGAAGAACATATTGAGCTTAGAGCACGTCAACTGAGCTTAGAGCATTGAGAGAGAGGGAGTATGCCCTTCTAGCAAGGCACTGGAGATTAGAGCAGCAACCACTCATACTAAGGATGACTTCTCAATTTTGAATTTAATTTTTAGGCTTTTAGCCTTTTTATTAGCTCGACTCTTAGGTTTGTGAGCATAAAGAAATTCTGTTGCTATAGCTAGCATATTTAGCCTGTAATCACTTTCATACATAATCTTTTTTCACTTTGTTAAATAGTATAAGAAAAAATTACACTTTAGTCTGCAAGATTATATGAAATTTATCTCCTACTTTATAAGGAACATATAAATTTATATCCTGCATTATAGGGACCATGTAAATTTATATCTTGCATTATAAGAATATATGTGGGTCGTCTCCTATTACTATAGTATATATTAAATCCTTCCTTGCAGGAAGATGTATAAATTTTCTCTTGTACTGTAGGAGAAATTTTTAACATAACATTCTTTTGATTGGGTGATTATGAGTGGTATTTCTTTATATATTGGCTATTAACTGGTGCCATAGGCCTTTAAATAGATAAGTCTATAAGGTTGTAGGCTCCTTCTTCATATACCTTTTTGATAATGAAGGGCCCATCCCATATTGGGTCAAATTTACCATCGATGTGATGGTGGAGAATTATAGGTCTTTTGCAAACTAAGTCAAATTCACCTTCTTTAAAGCTCCTAGGATGGACCATTCGATCATGAGTCCTAGTCATTCGCACTTTATAAGTTTGTAAAATTTTTTTTAGCTTGAAATCTAAATTCATCTAGATCTTTAAGTTCTTCCAATCATAGAAGATCATTTTCTTCTTGGGTGAGTCTGTATTGTATAGCAATATGAAGTGATAGTAATTCTAATTTGAGACCTAAAATCACCTCTATACCAAAGACTAAAGAATATAGAGTAGCTTGTGCCCTAGTCTTATAAGTTGAGCAATATGCCAAGGCTTCTGTTAATTTTTCATGCCATTCCTCTTATTTTTAGAGAGAAATTTCTTGAGCAATTTAACTAATTTCTTATTAAATGCTAGACCAAACCATTAGTTCATGGGTTGTATATTGAAGATTAACACCAGTCTATTTTATGGCATTCAATAAATCGATAAATTTTAGCACATTATAGGAGCTACCATTGTCCGATATGATTCAACGTGGCATCCCAAAATGATAAACAATATTATCTCAAAAAAATTTCATCAGATTGTCTACTTTAACTTCTTTTAGAAGAATTACTTCAGCCCATTTTTAGAAGTAATTGGTGGTAGCAAGAATGAACCGATGTTATTAGGAAGAATGTGGTTCTATAGGACCAATTATATCGGTACCCTAACTTTTGAAAGAACACGATCCTACTGTAGGATGTAGCGGGTTAGGTGGTCAATGTATAACATCGAAATGCACCTAACATTGATGGCATTTCATAGCATAATCAAGACAATATTTAACCATGTTATGCTAATAATATCCCATGTGTTTGATTTAATTTTATTTTTGGTCTAGATTGATGCGCGCTGCTTAACCCTTTGTGGACTTCATTTATGAATTTCTAGGATTCATTAGGACCCAGTCATCGTGGCCATATTTAGTAAAAAGATTTATGATATAGCGTGTCATTCACATAAGCATATCTTAATGCTCTTCTGAAAATTTGCCAAGAGGATTTATCCTCCAGTAACCTACCTTCTTTGAAATATATAATGAATGATTGTTCCTTCCAATCATTCTCATCCGATATATGCAAGCTCTCCGATGTTATCTTTCCTTCAACATCTTGAAAGGATGTCGGGGCAAATGTATGTCTATTATATGTGTATGTCTCTTGGGAATTAGTCATTTTCTTAGCCAACTTTGCCAGCGCATCGACCATACCATTTTCACCATATGTAAGCCTAGTTGGGTTACTTCAGGGATTTATTCTAGGAGTTTCAAAGCATACACATGATATGAGATTAGCTCGAGCTTATTAATTTTAAAAGAACCTACTATTTGCTTAATTATAAGTTCAGAATCTCTATATATATGGAGTTTCTAAATTTGTATATTAATTTCAAGCTCAAGACCCACTATAAGAGCTTTATATTCCACTTCATTATTAGTACGAGGTTCTATCAAGTCATAAGAGTATCAAAATATTCTTGCTTATGGTGTTATAAATATAAGGCAGATGTCAACCTGAACTATTAAGAGTTTAGGCGGTATAGCTATTTTGTTGATGAAGCTCCATCAAAATAGAGCTCCCATTCTTGTAACTATATTTTCTCTTCCATTTCGAGTAACTACTCATCTGGCAGCTCATCACTAAGTGGAAAGCATAAACATAAAGGAAAAAATTTGCTAGCGCCTGTATTTTCACAGCCTTTTGTGGCATGTAAGTTATATCAAGTTGCGATAATAATACAGTCCATTTGGCTAGACAGCCCATCAGAGTGGGTCTAATCATTAAAAACTTTAATGAATCCACCTTAAATATCAATATTATCTTAAGGGATAGCATATAATGTCACAGTTTTTGCATAGCAAAAAAATAATGCTAAATACTACTTTTCAATTGGTAAATACTTCGATTCATCCCCTATTAGTTGATGACTACAATGGTAAAGGGCATTTTTTTTCCATTGGCATTATCTTGTGCCAACAATGCTCCGAGCGATTCCTTTATAGCTTTTGTATACAAAATTAAAGGTTAACCCAGAATAGGAGCAGTGAGAATTGGAGGATTCAACATATATTGTTTTATGCTATTACATGCCTCTTGAGTATTTTTCTTCTCAAACATTCGAAGGGTTGGCATCTATCTAAGAGATTTAGCCGAGAGATTAGATATAAATCTTTGGATATATGTCAATCTTCTTTGTAATGAATGAAGTTATGTTAGAGTTTTTAGAGATGACATTTCCACTATTGCTTGGATTTTATCAGAATCAATTTAGATTTCCATATGGCATACAATAAATCTGAGAAATTTTTGGATGACATACCGAAAGGGCATTTAAGTTGATTCATTTTTAGATTAAATTGTAAATACTTTCAAATATAATTTTAAGATCATTTACAAGTTGATGTTAAATTCTATTTTTTACCACTAGATCATAAACATAACATTCGACATACTTATGAATAAGACCATCAAAGATGTGGGTCATCATCTTTTGATAGGTGGCCCCAACATTTTTTAATCTAATTGGCATAACTTTGTAATATTATATGTCGATAGGGCTTTAAATGGCTATGTGCTTTCATCATCTTGGTCCATTTTAATCTGATTATAATATATCGATCCATCTATGAATGAGAACATATCATGGTTTAACATATTATCGTCCACGAGTTTTGCATTAGAAAGTGGAAAATCATCCTTCAGAAATGCTTTATTCATGTCTTGATAGTCAATAGATATGCAAATTTAACCATTTTTCTTTTTTACTGGGATGATGTTGGTAATTCAATCAGCATATTTTTCTTCCTGGATAAAGCCTACTTCAATCAGCTTTTTAGTTTTAGCAATGACTTGCACTTCAATCTCAAGTCGTATTTCCTACGTACCAATTTGATAGGCTAGATTTTTTCTTTGATGGAGAGCTTAAGCACTGCCACCTCTGGTGAGAAACAAGGCATTTTGGTGTTGTTCCACGTGAAACAGCCTTTATATTTAAGGAACATTATTTTTAGCTCTTCTATTAAATCGTGTGGGAGATTTACACTAATAAGGGTTGGCTTTGGGTCTTCTTCGGTACACAAATTTATCTCTTTGAGTTCATCCAGAGTAGCTTGACCACCTTCTTCAAACTCTTTTGAGCTTCTTTTAGATATTCTAATAGATCTTCAGCTTGACTTTTGGGTTCTGATAATCATTCCTCCTTGTCTATAATACTATAGGAGGTTGCGTATGTGATACACTTATGTTAGGGGTTCTTAAGATAGTGGTAGTATGCTTCTCGTGAGAGATTTGAATGTCGAGTATGTCCAAGACACCATGTTATAGATAAACCATTACCAATAGACCTTTACACAAGCCTATTATGCAAGAGTTCTCTGAAATAACGGGCATATTTTTTATTTGCATAAAGAAAATATTTCTCTCCATGAGCTTTCTAATAAAGATTTAAGGATATAGATATCAATATAATCTATATTCCCAACTCATCTTCGTATTCTATTTCAAGAGCAGTATGATGCGATTTTACATTTTATTCATAAAGATGTAATTTGCATTTATTGAGACCTCTTTTGAGGTAAACATAGAAAGTTTTTAAGATTCCTATGTTTGTGTTTAAAGAGGTAGTCAATATTTTAGAATGTGCCATCGACATTGGTACTATTTTAAAGATTTTTATAGATATCTTCCCTTCAGATACCATAATCATTAAAATTGATACATTTTGTAATTTCTTAAATATGGAACTAGGACCTGGACCCCTTCCTCTTGAAACTAATAGTTAACTCTTTCTTTTTCTATGATTAGGGGTTTAAAAGTTATGGATATATCATCGTCCTCTTTGGTATCACTATCGAGGTGATTTACTTAGCAAATTTTCCTCAATTTATTCTTGCCTTTTTCTTTCACCTTTCCTTTATCCATCATAGCAGCCTGGACTCTCAAGAGATCGTTGACTTTTGCCTTTTGCGCTATAAAGTACTTGGCATCATTGCAGATTTTTATTTCATGCACCAAGAATGGTTGTTTGTCACCATCAATGTGATGTTCTTCATTATCTAGTTTGTATTTTATACATAGATGAAGTATTAAAGGTACTATAACATACTCATTGAGCCATGGTCCTCCGAGAAGTGCGTTATTTGATGTATTAGAATCAATTATGTGAAACTTACCACTGTATGTAGCACTCCAAAGCTTAGAGGTAAGACCAAGGATCCCAACGTTCTTTGCCCTTGTTTATTGAACCCTTGTAGGAATATTGTTCTTCACACAAAGAAGATATTTCTCCCAAGAGTTTTCTCATAATGGGTGAAGGATATTGAGGGATAATTATCAACATATCTCCATATTCCTACACATAATCGCATTCTATTTAATGAGAAGTATGATACGGTATCACTTTTGATTCATAGGAAATGGATCATCATTCATTGAGACTTTTTTTTGGAGGAATCTAGAAAATCTTTAACATTGCTATATTTGTGTTTGACGAGGCTATAAATATTTTGGTACACGTCATCAGCATAGTTACTATTTTGATGATAATTTTAAAATCTACTCTTCAGTTACCCTTATCATGAAAATTATTACTTTTTGTAAATTCGTAGATATAGAACTAGGTTCTGGGTCCCATTCCTCTTGTAATTACGTAGTACTCTTGGGCTGATAAAGGAATTCCACTTCTTCCTCAATGCTTGATTTGCTCAAATACCATACATTATTTGTATTATTAGCTTTACAATAAAAAAGGATGGTTGATAGTTCACACTTTCTTTTCCTTATGATTAGGGGTTTAAAAGTTATGGATATATCATCGTCCTCTTCGATATCACTACCAATGTGAGGCACTGAGCAAATATGCTTAGCAAAGAATGCCTCATACTATTCAAGATTCTATAAATGCTTAATGATTGTTTTCCTAAGGTCCTTGCACATAACAAAGGCATCATATATGCTCAGTAGTGCAGGCAACTTGTGGAATTAAGATAATATATTATAATGAACATTTGCACTTATAGTTTTAAGCATTGGTGGATCTTGTGGCATAGCCGCTTGGTTGAGCTAAATATTATTATCCTGCTCCTTTTCCTTCTTCTGAGGTGAAGGAAGAACTTGTTTCCCACTTCTCAACTGAATTTGCATCACTTCTTAAGATGAATCATCCTCAGCTTGGGAGTCTTCTATGCTCGCTACCTCTTCAGTTTCTTCAGAATCCAAGCTGCTTCCAAGCTTTAGACATTTATGCTTAAGAGTTAGCTTACTCTTATTTTTACCGTACAAAAAATATAATTTTTCATCAGAGTCCATAAATGGCGATGTCGTATGGCACATTTCCTTAGGACAGGCTTTTTAATTGGCCTTTTAAGAGAAGCGAGGTCCACCTCATCCTCTTTCATTTCTTTCATCTCTTTGGCTTATAATATGATATGTCTCCGTCAAAATACGTATTTCTTCTATAGATTCCGAATGGAGGTGTAAGTTAGCCAGATAGTCCTCCAACTTGATAAGTCATCTAGGAGGTTGCTGGTATTCATTGATATAATCAATATACCACTTGATTTTGGTGTTCTATCACAAAGATAACTTCTTCTTTCTTCTTTAAGATCAAGATGCAGAAGCCTTTCCTCCTTGGTCTTTGTAATACTTCAAGGACTTCTTTTTACTTGATGTAGGCTCCTCATCAACCGACATAGTTAACCGGAGTAGTCTTAGATCCACTTCCAATTCTAGAGCATTCATTTGACAAATGCCCTAAATAGTTAGTAAAACCTTCATCATTTCCTTGGTCTTCTTAGATATCTAAGTTTCCCAACCTCATTCATCTTGTTGAGGTTCCTTTTTTATATTATCCTGGCACGAGCTGGAAGAAATAACATTGGCCTTCTCCCTCTTGGGGTTAATTAAAACATTGTCTGATAGTGTCAATTCACCACTCCTATAGCTCCTTTCCACTCAATCTTTTATGATAAAATAATCCTCAATTGTGTGACTAATGACCTCGTGTTATGGACAGTAGTTTTGGTCATTAATCATGCTAACCTGGACGGATAAGTTCCTTTGAAGGAATTTACCTATGGTATGGTAAGGGGCCTTTGCTTGTAGCCTTCTGATGAAGACTACCGTGGAATTTCTACTTGCTTCTTTTTAAATTATAGACGTTGTCCAAACTCATTCTTCTCAGACTAAGGTAAAGAGGGAGGCCTCTATCAATCCTTGATAAGGTTTCTTTGAAACCTCCTTCTTCTAAGAAACTCTTGAAATTGAAACGACATCTTCATTCAATAACTTCATCCAACACTTTATCAATTTCCCATTCTTCACAGCCTTCACTAGCTTGTGAAAAATTGGAGGAGGCTAATTCTATCTTCTCTGGTGGTGACAGCTGGCTAGAAGTCCCCAAAAAGACTTCTTTAGGATGCTTCTACGTATTACGCTTTACCGATCTTAATGGTTCAAAACCATTATTTATGGGTATATTCGCCTCTCGTTGACATAGTGAGCCTGATTGCGCGGTGGTATATTTTTCCACCCACTCACTCTAAGTCAAACATTATCTTTTCTCCTAGCCTTCCTTGCTAGTTTGATACCAGAAGTGGAAGCTTCAGCATCATTCCTCCTAGGGACAAAATAGTATTCTAAGGAACCTCAGCTTCATTCCTCTTCCGATTAGCCATATCAATAACATTGATTTCAACTTAGGCTCAGGAGCCTTTTGTTTGGCTAACGGGAACATTTTAGGGCTGACGTTGGCAACCCCAGTATTAGGCCTGTCATAGTGATTAGCATATTTGGTCATATTATGGACAGCCAGGTCAGAAGTAATTTGCATGGGGTTAGGCTTATTAGCTTTCTTCTTGACTGAAGGAATTACAGAAGGCATGATTGAAAGTCAAGAAAACACGGAAGGCCTTAGTATAGTGGAATTCTCAGAAAACACCTTCCTAGTCGATACAGTCTCGTCAGGAAGGAAGTTAAATATTTCGAAAACATTTCTGAATTATAACATTATGCCAGTACGATCAGTCTCAATCAAAATATGGGGAAATTGGACTCACTATCCTTCCCCGAGTTTAATAGTCATTATACTATAGATAGGTAACATGTTTCAGTAACCTGCAATAGAACTTACAAGGATTAAAGTCAAACTGATTTCTATTGCAGAAGAAAATAAGATTTCATGAAAAATGTACTATTTAGGAGCGATGCTGATGATGCTGTAATGTTGATGGGTCGAGGAAGGATGATTAACCAGCTCCATCACAGTATCATCAGCATCGCTCCTGGGTAGTAGCTTTTTTATAAAGACTTAGAGAAATGACAAAAAAAGACTATATGGACATGGAAGTGGTTCAAGTGGTCAACTACACCTTCAAGCAGACTAGCCAAAGAATACTAACTCAATGGAATGCAGCTGCAAATCCCAAAAATGAAGAATAACTACGGGGTATACAATGGCCGGACCCAATCAGAATACGTGGAGGAAGTGGAGGCTACCAAAACTGTGAGAAAATTCCAACAAGAAATGCAATCTCTCCAACAGGGAAAAGTCTAGGAGATTACACAATTAAATGTTTGTCTTAATAAGATGAAATTCATGATAAAATAACTACTTGGAGAACTTGGTCTAGCGGCTTTGCCTATAAAACACAACCTATAAACCACAAAGAGAATGTAGGTGCTTCAGGTATTAGAGCTTCTCCTCCTGATTCAGATATTCCTAACCAAGGGATAGAAGTACAAGAGCCGATGTTGACAATGGTCAAAGAAGATGAAATAGTAAGCAAGACTCAGATTGAAGACATTATCAATCAAAAAGTGAAACTAGTTATCACTGATGAAGCTTTAGTTGGTACAAGCCTCCCATTTCCTATTGAGTATGACCAGTTGAAATATCCTAAAAGAAACGTGATACTTTAATTCAAGACATTTTCTAGCATAGAGAACCCTAGGAAACATTTAGCCTAATTTAAGGCTACCTGCGGTAACATCAGAGGAAAGGATGCCTTGTTATTGTGCCAACTCGTACCTTACAGGAGAAAATTAATAAGCTGTACTCTTTAAGAAAGAATATAATGGCAAAATTTTTTGACATGAACTCAAGATTGGCCTAGAGCTACCAAAGTCTTGCTGACCAGAACAAGCTGGCATGATTAATGATTTAAATACAGTCCCTACCACCGGGTCCTCAATCACCAAATCAAGGGTTGTTTTATCTTCAATGCTTGGGTGGAAATGAGCTACAGGAGTGACAAATTGATACTATCAGACAGTATATTAATTAACCAAGTACTAGAAGGCCAATGTCATTTCTTCCAACTCATGCTAGGAAAATATAGGAAAGGAACACCAACAAGATCAAGGAGGTTGGAAAACTTACATATCTAAAAAGACTAAGCAAATGATGAAGGTCTTACTAGCTATCGAGGGCATTCGTCAAAAGAATGCCTATATCAAGTAAAAAGAAGTCCTTGAAGTATTAAAAAGACCAAGGAGGAAAGGCTTCTGTGACCAAATCTTGAAGAAGAAAGAAGAAGAGATCATTGGGACAGAAGACTAAAATCCAACAGTACATTGATTCTATTAATAAATACCAGTAACTTCCTAAATGACCTATTAGGTTGGAGGACTACATGGCTGACTTACAACTAAAATCGAAATCTGAAGAAGAAATATGTATTCCAAGGGAAACTTGCTAGGTTATAGCCAAAGAGGTGAATGAAATACAAGAGGATGAGGTGGACCTCTCAATTCTCAAAAGTTTAATTCAAAAGCCTGTCCTAAGGAAACATGCCATACGGTATTATCATTTTGGGGCTCAGTAAAGAAACTATGTTTTTTGAAGTAAAGCATAAATTCCAAAGCTTGGAAGCAGCTTGAATTCTAAAGAAACTAAAGAGGTAGGGAACACGGAAGACTCCCATGCTGAAGATGATTCGTCTGAAGAAGTATTGAAAATTTAGCTGAGAAGTGGGAAATAAGTTCTTCCTCCACCTCAGAAGAAGGTAAAGGAGCTGGATAAGAATACCCAGCTCAACCAAGTGGCTATGCAACAAGATGCACCAATACCTAAAACTAAAAGTGCAAATATGGATTACAATATCTTGTCCCATCTCCGCAAGCTTCCTACACTTCTGAGTATATATGATGCCCTTGTTATGTCCAAGGACTTTAGGGAAATACTCATAAAGTATTTGTAGAATCATGAATAGTATAAGGCATTCTTTGCCATGCAAAGAATGAAAGAAGCTTTATATATATAGAATATTACTACAGTTACTTTCTACGATAATGATCTACTCTAGAGAACTACAGATCATGATCAACCACTTTATATTACAGTGGATAGTAATAATGTGAAAATTAATAAAATTTTGATCGATCTAGGTTCCTTTGTCAATCTAATGAGTTTTAGAAAGCTCAAATGATTGGTTTTGGATGTTCAATATCTAACCAAAAGCACAGTATTCTTGCAAGGGTTCAATGAACAAGGGAAAAGAACTTTGGGATCCATGGTCTTACCTCTAAGCTTTGGAGTGCTTCAAATTGAGGCAATGTTCCACATAATTGAATCCAACACATCATATAAGGCACATTCTCGGATGACCATGGCTACACGACTGTGTTATAGTTCCTGCAACATTTCATCAATGTATGAAATATAATTAAGATAATAAAGAACATCACATTGATGGTGACGAGCAATCACTCTTGGTGCATGAAGTTAAAATCTATGATAACGCCAAGTACTTTATAGCAAAAAAGTTAAAAGGCAATGATCTTTCAAGAATCCAGGCTGCTATGCTGGATAAGGGAAAGTCAAAAGATAAAGGAAAGAATAAATTAAAGCAAATTTGCTCAGTAACTCATATCGGTAGTGATACCCAAGTGGATAATGATATATCCACAACTTTTAAACCCTTAGTCATAGGAAAAAGAAAGAGTGAACTATCTGTTGTCTTTTTTTATTACAAAGCTCAACACACAAATAAGGTATGGTGTTCGAGCAAATCAAGCAATGAGGAAGAAAATGAATTCCTTATCAGCCCAGGGGTACTATGAAATTTTAAGAGGATCAGGACCCGGGACCCAATACACAGTTCCATATCTAAGAAATTATAAAAAGTATCAATTTTAATGATAAGGTATCTGGAGATAATATATCTACAAATATCATCAAAATAATACTTTGTACGAGCAGAATCCTACCACTATCTTGAGTGCCTCTGACATCTGCGTCTCACATGCGCAACCTCTTATAGCATTACGAACAAGGTAGAAGGATTATCTGACCCCGAAAATCAAGCTAAACATCTAATAATATATCTAAAAAAAGCTCCAAAAGAGTTTTAAAAAGGTGGTCAAGCTACTATGGATGAACTCAAAGAGATAAATTTGGGTATCAAAGAAGACCCAAAGCTAACCTTAATTAGTGCAAATCTCATGCACGATAAAATAGAAGAGCTGAAAATGTTGCTTCTTAATTATAAAGGCTATTTCGCATGGAACTACACTGAGATGCCTAGTTGATCACCAGATGTGGTAGTGCATAAGCTCTCCATTAATGCCAAAATATAGCCTGTCCAACTGGCACCAAGGCAAATGTGACTTGAGATTGAAGAGCAAGTCATTATTCAAACGTAAAAGCTCCTTTAAGCTAGATTTATCCTAGAAGAAAAATATGCTGATTGGATTGCCAACATCATCCCAATAAAAAAGAAAAATGGTCAAATTCACATATACATTGACTATTGAGACCTGAATAAAGCAAGTTCAAAGGATGATTTTCCAGTTCTTAATGTAGAACTCATAGTCGATAATACGTCGAACCATAATATATACTCATTCATGGATGGATTGTCGGGTTATAATAAGATTAAAATAGACCCAAATGATGAAAATCACATTGCCTTTCGAACCCCTAATGGCATATACTGTAACAAAGTTATGCTGAGGCCACCTATCAAAGGATGATGGCCTATATTTGATGATCTTATTCACAAGAATATTGAATGTTATGTTGATGATCTAGTTGTAGAAAGTAGAATTCAACATCAACATCTAAACAATCTAAAAATTATATTCAAAAGGATTTACAAATTTAATTTGAAAATAATTCCGCTTAAATATGCTTTTGGTGTGTAATTCTTAATTTTTACATATTTATTGTACGCCATATAGGAATCAAAATTAATCCTGACATAATCCAAGTGATAGTGGAAATGTCACCTGCAAAAACTCTAAGATAACTTCATTCATTATAAGGAAGATTGGCATATATTCAATGATTTATATCTAATCTCTTGGATAGATGAAACCCCTTCGCATGATTGATGAAGAAAAATACTCCTTTCTTGTGCGATGATGCTTGTTATGAGGCATTTAATAGCATAAAATAATATCTATTGAATCTACCAATTCTTGCTGCTCCTATTCCGGGTAAAACCCTAATTTTATATACAATGGCTTTGGAGGAATTGACTAGAGCATTGCTGACACAAGATAATGCCAATGGAAAATTTAATGCCCTTTCTTATATTAGGCATCAACTAATAAGGGCTAAATCAAAGTATTTACCATTTGAAAAGCAATGTTTAGCATTAATTTTGCTACACAAAAAATATGACATTATTATATTATATCGTAAGATAACATTCATATGTTGGGTGGATCCATTAACATTTTTAATGAGTAAACCCACTCTGACAGCTCATCTAACTAGATAGATTGATATGACTTACATACCACAAAAGGTATTGAAAGGACATGTGCTAGCAGATTTTCTTATTATCAATCCTTTACCTGTATGCTTTCCACTTAGTGATAAGCTGCCAGATGAGCAGATACTAGAAGTGAAAGACAAAATATACTTGCAAGAATAGGATGTCTATTTTGATGGAGCTTCATCAATAAAATAAGCTAGACCACCTAAACTCCCAATAGTTTGGGTGGACATCGACCTTATATTCATAATCCCACAAGTCAGAATACATCGGAACTCCTACAACTTGATAGAACCATTACCTCAACCAGAGGTGAATATACCTATCAATAATGGTTTGAATTATTAAGATGGGTTAAGCATAATAATGTTAGAGGCAACCTGAACAAGACTTCCGGGAGACTTCTAGCTAGCTGCCATGATTTGAGAAAAAAGAATCTACATCCTCCCATTTTCACAAGCTATTAAAGGTTGTGATGAATAGGAAATTAATAAGGAGCTGGATGAAGTTTTGAACGAAGAAGTAGTTCCAATTTTAAGAGATTCTTAGAAGAAGGAGGTTTTAAAGAAAGCTTATCGAGGAAGTGACATAGGCCTTCCTCATTACCTTAATTTGAGAAGAATGGAGCCTGGATAATATCCACGATTTGAACGAAAGCAAGTGGGAAAATCCCATGTTAGTCTTGATCAGGAAGGCTACAAGCAAAGACCCCTTCAACCGTACTATAGGTTGATTCCTTCAAAGGAACTTGTTGGTCCAAGTAACTCATATTGGCCTAATTTTAGGGTAATTTTTTTGAAGATCACTACAATAGACTAGCAGGTTTAGGTTTTAAAGGAGCCCTAAACAAATAAAAGTTTTAAAGGGTGACTACGAGGGCAAAGCTCATAAAAGGCCACCTAACAATTATGACTAAGGGTCATATTCTTGCGAGAAGTCCCTGCTAAGCCTACCCAATTTGATAAGGGAAAGGCTATTATGTACAAAGAATGTCCTAACTCTCCAATAATTCATTAGAGGCATTGAAGCCAACCAGAAGAAGAATATGAGGCCAATGAGTACTATAATGAAGAACATTGGAACGAAAAGGCCTTGCTTGACAATGGGTATTATGAAAAGGAGAAAGAAATGATAAAAAAGGACCACATGGATGTGGAAGTGGTCCTACTAATCAGCCATACCTCTGAGCAGCCTTGTTAAAGAATACAGACTTGCTAGATTCTGCTACAATTCCTTAAATTGAATAAGAATTACGGGGCATGCAAGAGCCAGCAATGCTTGCAAATATGGCACCTGTAGAAGAAGAGTAGACTAGAGAAGCTGTGAGAAAATTGAAGCAAATAATGCAATCTCTCCAATGTGGAAAAGACCAGGAGATTTCCCAATTAAATGTACATCCTGATGAGATGAATTTCATGATAAAAGAACTACTTGGAGAACCTTATCTAGCGGTTGCACTTGGCAGAACACAACCTGTAAACCCCTAGGAGAATATGGGTACTTGACGTATTAAAGCTGCTCCTCCTGATCTAGATATTCCTATTTAATGGACGGAGGTAAAAGAGCCAATGATGGCAATGATCAAAGAAGATAAAATTGTCAAGAAGACCCAGACTGAAGGCCTTATCAATTAAATAGTGAAAGAAGTTATCACAGCCAAAACTATTGAAGCTTTAGTGGGTATATGTAGCTTGTATCCTATTGAATACGACCATGTGAAATGTCCTGAAGGATACATGGTAAATCAATTCAAGACATTTTCCAACATAAAGAACCATAGGCAACATTCCCCTACCTTACAGAAGAAAATTAATAAGCCGGCATGATTAATGAACCAAACTACTGTCCATACCTCTGGGTTGTTAGTCACCTAATTGAGGATTATTTTCTCTTAAAAGATTGGGTGGAAGAAGCTACAAGAGTGGAAAATTAAAACTATCAGATAGTGTAACAAAATCTTGTGGTACTTCGATTCTATTGATGAATACCAACAATCTTCTAGACGACCTATCAGGTTGGAAGACTATATGGCTGATATACACTTCAATTAAAAATCCAAAGAAGAAATAAGTATTATGATAGAAACTTGTTGGGTTATAAGCCAAAGAGGTGTAGCTCTAATTCTAAAGAAACTAAAGTGGTAGCAAACATGAAAGACTCCCTTCCTGAAGATGATTCGTCTGAAGAAGTGATGCAAATTTAGTTGAGAAGTGGGGAAAAAGTTCTTAACTCCACCTCAGAAGAAGGCAAAAGAGTAGGATAAGAATATCCAGCTCAACTAAACAGCTAATCCATAAGATCCCCTAAAGCCTAAAACTATAAGTATAAATATGGATTACAATATCTTATCCCATCTCTACATGCTGCCTGCACTGCAGGGTATATATGATGCCCTTGTTATGTCCAAGGACCTTAGAAAAACACTCATCAAGCAATTATAGAATCCTGAATAGTATGAGACATTCTTTGCCGAGCAAGCATGAAAAAAGCTTTGTATATGCAGAATACTACTACAGTTACTTTTTGTGATAATGATCTTCTCTTGGGAATTACAGATCATAACCGACCACTCTAAGTTATGGTGGAGATTAATAATATAGAAATTAATAGAATTTTAATTAATCCAGGTTCCTCTATCAATCTAATGAGCCTCGAAAAAATCAAAGGATTGGCCCTTGATGTTCAATATCTAACCAAAAGCACACAATTCCTACAAGGGTTCAATGAACAAGGGCAAAGAATCTTGGGATTCATGGTCTTACTTCTAAGCTTTGGAGAGCTACATAAAGTGGCAAGTCCCATATAATTGGTTCTAATACATCATACAAAGCACTTCTCGAAAGACCATGGTTCCACGAGTATGTTATATTTCCTTCAACACTTCATCTATATATGAAATATAATCGAGATAATGAATAACATCGCATTGATGGTGATGAAAAACCGTTCTTAGAGCATGAAGTTAAAATCTATATTGACACCAAGTACTTTATAGGGAAAAATTCAAAAGGCAACGATCTACCGAGAATGCAGGCCGCTATGCTAGATAAAGGCAAGAATAAATTGAAGCAATTTTGTAAAGTACCTCACCTCAATAGTGATACCAAAGTGGATGATGATACATCCAAAACTTTTAAACCCCTAATCATATGGAGAAGAAAGTATGAACTATAAGCCATCCCTTTTAATTAGAAAGCTAATCATGTAAATAAGATACGGAGTTTGAGCAAATTAAGCATTGAGTAAGAAGAGCAATTCATTTATAAGCTTAAGGGTTCTACAAAATTTCAAGAGGAAGGGTACCCAAGACCTAGCTCCATATCAAAGAAATTAAAAAAAGTATTAAATTTGATGATAAGGGGATTTGAAGAGCAGATATCTAGAAATATCATCAAAATAGTACTTATGCTGGCAACGCATTTCAAATTTTAATTGCCTCGTTAAAACCAAATATAAGAATGTTAAAGACTTTTTATGTTCACCCAAAAGAGGTCTCAATCAATGCAAATCCCTTTTCTATGAATCAAAAGTGATACCATGTTATACTACACATGAAATAGAATGCGAAGATGAGTGGGAGTACAGAGATATGTTGATAATTATCCCTCTATATCCTCTACCCATTATGAGAAAGCTCATGAGAGAAATATTTTTTTAATACAAACAAACAAATGCGCCCATTATTTTAGATAACTTTGCCATAATAGGCATACACAAAGGCCTATTATTAATGGTTTATCTATAATATGGGTTCTTAGATATTCTCAACATTCATGTCTCACATGAGCAGCATCCTACCCCTATCTTGAGTACCCCTGATATATACATCTCACGTATGCAACCTCCTACAGCATTATAGAAAAGGAGGAAGGATTATCAAACCCAAAAATCAAGCTAAAGATCTAATGGCAGATCAAAAAGAACCTCCAAAAGAGTAATAAGAAGGTGGTCAAGCTACTGTGGATAAACTAAAAGAGATAAATTTTGGTACCAAAGAAGATCCAAGCCAACCCTTATTAGTGCAAATCTCTAGCACGATAAATTAGAAGAGCTAAAAATGCTATTTCTTATATATAAAGACTATTTCCCATGAAACAACACCAAAATGCCTGATTTATCACCAGAGGTGGCAGTTCTTAAGCTCTCCATCAATACCAAAATCTAGCCTGTCAAACATGTACCTTGCGAATGCGTTTTGAGATCGACATATACTCTTATAAAGTTATACCATTTAGATAGAAAAATGCCAGGGCCACCTATCAAAGGATGATGACCCGTATCTTTGATGGCCTTATTCACAAGCATATGGAATG